>JARVGW010035413.1:0-20635 GCA_031762495.1 Anablepsoides rubrolineatus
ATTTTATTACATACATTTTAAAAATATGAGTTTTTAAATAAAATCAATTAAATTTAAATGCATAAAACTTACTGATGCCATGAATCATTTCTGTGAGTGAATGAGAAACTTTGATTTTGAGTTCATGAATGGATCTCTAATTAAGTTTGGGACATTCTGGTTATCCACAAACCATCCTCAGACAGAAAATACTTTATTTATTTATTTATTTTTAAATACCTCTAAGTTTCTTTAAGAATTATTACCTTTTCTTTTATTTATCACGTCTTTTTGAAAGTATTTTTAATAATGTTTTCTATTAGACAAAGTCTGTATGGAAAAATACTTATATTTAAAATAGAACGTACTGTTTAATACATGTTGAAAAAGTTACCAGTTCTGCTGGAAAAGAGGTTTGTGAGTTGTCTGTAAAAATTCAAACGAAACTATGACTAATCAAATAATAAAAAAACCATAATAAATATTAAATAACAGGTCATTAAGATGAAATGATTTCCACTCTCAGCACCTCTCTGCCATGTGTCTGCAGCCCATGCTGGTTTTTCAAGTTGCCACCAGTTTGCTTGGCCTGGCAGCGCCACAGTTTGCAGCGGAATATGAGTGTTAAATTATACAGCTCCAAAAAAATAATAATTACCATCTTACATTTTCACTTGTGGTTTTACGCTAAATAAAAATCCTTGTGGTTCATCCAGTGTTATTTTATCTGTGACAAGCAGACGTTGTTTCTGTCTGCACCTCATAGAGGTATAACAGAGTGAAATCGCCCTCCTGGGTGGACACCTGGACCAGGTAGCTGCAGACCTGTTTGGCTTGGCCTCAGTAAAACACCGTTGCACTTTTTTTACAGTGAAAGGCAACCAAGATTAATCTCTGTAAGTTCAAGTGGGAAGTAACTCATTTCCGAGTGAAAACATTAAAGCATGCTTCAAAAACACACATTGAAAATGATATACTCGGTTTGGTTTGCTATTCACCTGAAGGAAGTCATGGAGGATGTGAAAAACATTTTTTTATTTGAAAAATGACTGTATGAAGAAGGGATCAGGATGGACTTGACTTTGCAGAGAAATAAGTCACATGACCTTAGGAAAATGTGCAATTTGAACATTTTATTTTATGGACAGTTCAAACAGTTTGGCTTTGGAAGAGTTGGTTGAATAGTTTCCTTTAGAAGTCTAAAATTCAAACTTGTCAGCTTTCAACAAACAAAATAAGGTTGTGGAGACTTATGATCCCGGCTGTACTGCTGAAGTAATCAAAAATTGTTAATGAGCCATTTAACAGAGTTTTGTCAAAAATTATAGAGACTTTTATTCATTTATGACCATAACATGCATTCTGCAACAGAAAAGGCTACATTTTGGCAATGGTTTTTAAAGTTCATTTAATCTTTGTAGATCTTCTCAAGAGCCTCATGACCCCAAGTTGCATTCCAATGTCAACTTTTGGAACTACTCATGAATTAAATATATTTCTGAACAAAATAAAGGTAAAATACAGCTAATTAACAATCCATGTGCTTAAGCGGCAGTTAGCTTTTGAATAAAGTTTTCTTCTTCCACTTTTCTTGCTCCAATAAACGAGGAGCTCATTTTATAAAAGCAGAAAAAGAAAACTATGAGCTGGAATGTGATTCTGGGTCTGCTCACTCGGTTGGTTGAGTATATGAGCATGAGGTCATGACAGAAAGGAGCCCGTGTTCTGTTGGGCATCAGATCAAGCAGGAAAAGTGCAGTCGCTGCTCGACGCTACAACTCTGTGGGCGAAACACAAAAGCTTGTTGTGCAGAGGCAACATTTCTCAGCAGAAGTTAATTTGTTTGAATGAAGCCAACCAAGTTGCGGTCGATGTTTTCTTTTATGATGCAGCTGCAGCTCATATTCTTATAGAAATAATTGAGATTTCTTAACTGAGCCTGAAATGTAAATGAGGGGAGGGGGGGAGGGGGGGTGGAAGTTACCCATAATGCCACAGTGATGTCATCGCAGTCATGTCTGCGTGCATTAACTCCATATGCAGGATTTTTATGAGTATAGAAGATGGGACAAACAAAAGAGACACATTTTCTGTTTTTACAATTTTTTTTTTGTCTGAAAGCAGCAGTGATGCTTTTATTTTTTTCTAAATTTGACAAAATCACTAAATTATTTGTGGTTTGTATGTTTAAGTCTACAGAAAATGAACTCTCCGGATTTATCTTATTTCCTTTAGCTTAATGTACAAAAGTAAGTTCTTCCTTAAGCAGCATCAGAAATCTGGGTTTTGCGTTTTACCACATTCTAAAATAAAAAAAAAGCTGCAGAGATCCAAGTGAGCTTTGTGATTTGCTCCACTTGACCTTTAAGTTCCCTTGAAACATTTTTGACAGACATACTTTTGGAATTAATTCTGCTCTGAATGATTTCAAATGAAGAAAAATGATTTTTTTGCCAGTTTTCTTTTGAATTAAGACCCTCATACTTATTTTATGTCTGAAAATAATAACTTTAATACATCAATATGTTCACTTTTTTTCTTTGACTAAAAGCAAACCGCTCACCTGACATTGTTTTTTTTTTTTTTTGCATCGACTGGAGAGATCGGGAGCATTTTGCTCTGCCCTTGAGCAGATATTGTTACCTTTGGACCGAACCGGCCTGGATGATTCCCCAGTTTCCAGTATTTATGTTAAACTAAGCTAACTGACTCCTGGCTGCAGCTGTGCCTTCAGCAGACAGATTTGAAAGTGGTATTAATCTTCTCACCATCTGAGAACTTATCGTCTGGTGACTCAGTGGAAAATGGAAAGTACTGGAGGTGCTACCAGTGTGGCCCAAAGTGTTGGTGCCATTGTTGGTCATTCAGCACCAACAATCCAGCATAAAAACACAACATCACTCTTAAACTTATTCTCAAAATGCAGGAACTATTTATCAAAAGGAAGCAGCATAAGGTCTTTTTTAGGTCAGCGTATGATGTATAATTTACATTTTTGTACAGATTTATTACAGTTTATTTGCTTCCTCTTTTCAGCCTTTGTGCTAAAAGCAAATGGGCTCTTTTTTATCAAAGAAACACAGTTTCATAGATTCTATCTTAGACTGACCTCTATGATTGACAGAAAATGATGACTTAACAGGATGAAGTTTGCTACTCCGGTCTGGTCTGAACATCACTTCATTTAATGTGGGAATTAATTATGTTGAGTTTGTTTTATCTTTTATTAAACACATTCAATAAACCAATGGGTCTGATTGCTAACAGGTTGGTGGTGGTGGCCACAAAAAGACCCCCAGAACGGCCCTATAAGCGAGCAGCATCCAGTTTGGATCCACATGGCTGCTGCTGGATACACCAAAAGGGGAAAACGGGTTTATCCAGGTTCACGGTTGATTTAATTACAAAGTCTGCACATTGTTGTACAGATAAATTGGGCTCACACACACTCTGTTTTTCTTCCAATCAGTCTCTGCTCCTCCCTGCGTTGGCTTGGGGGGTCGATGGGGGGGTACAGCACTACGTTCTCCATCCAAGCCTGAAGGATGACCTCATGGGGCCGGCAGCTGCCATCACCATTTTCACAGGAGTTAATAGGAACAGTATGTGTCCTCTGGGAGAAACTTCTTTCTTTCTTTCTTTCTTTCTTTCTTTCTTTCTTTCTTTCTTTCTTTCTTTCTTTGAAAAGTCTAATTTCTCAACTAAAAACATCCTACTTGTTAACTTTATAAATTACAAATTCAGTTATTTATTTATTTTTTTCCACATTTAAACAAGTAAATGTGTATCATCATCATCATATTTTAAGTACATGCCTGATATTCTGTGACATTTTCTTCCCTTTAACATCTTATCCAGTGACACTGAAGCTGCATTGAAAACTCAGACAATTTTTTTTTTTATGTGAGATTAAAAAAAACAAAAAAAACAATCTCCATCCCAGATTTAAACCATCTCGGCACCTTGTACATAAATTTAAAGACCGTAAATTTCCAGATGCTCTCATTGAAATTAGTTTAAAATCTTCAATGTTGAATTGATTCAGTTGTTTTAGAGTTTAGGATGTTGTAAATATGAGACTGTGCTCCACTTGCTTCAGTCATAACACTGAGTATCTGCGGTCATAAACTGTGCTGTCTCCTCACTGCTGCCCCTCTCGGCCCGTTTTCCCTCAGACTGACTGTAAATGTTGTTTTCTTGGCTGCCAGATATTCCTCTCCGTGTGTTTTCAGCACTCGCACAAATAGTTGGTGCTGGAATGTCTGACAAGTAATGTGCGAGCCACATGACAGCTATTTATCAAATACTAAGAACCTCACCCAGGAGCTGGGCTTTGAATCAGACTGAAGAACCATTACTTTCTGCTAAATGCTGTCTTCAATTTTCTGTTTTAGATTTGAAATAAAACAGCAACATGTTGGGATGCATTTCAAGTTAACTTTTTGTAACGTTTGTCTGGTTCATTGCTTTGATCAGGAGTAAGTTTCCTCTTCAACTAATCAGACTGATAGGAAATTCTGTCAATTTCAGCTTCATGATAATTCTGTGCTTCTACAACTTGCATGATGAAGTCAAACCTTTACTTCATACGTGCTCATTTTTGCTGAGGGCCACATGAATGTTATGGTTCCCCTCAAAGGGCCAGTTGTAATTAACTCCAAAGTTTTGTGTTTAACTTCAACTAAACATGAAACGTCACATCTTTCGTCTCATTGCTACGGCTGAGCACCACTATAACTGACCTCTACATGGTATTTTGCGCATAGAAACAGCATTTTACTGTAATATGTTGTCTTATAAACACTGAAAAGTACTACGTGTATGAAAAGTTCAATAAATAATACAGAAATACTATTACTCACTGTTGAGTTGTGAGAAGTAGCTGCTGTCTTGAATTCTGAACTCTACCACTTTCCGACAGGGAATCAGCATGCATAATCAAGGTGCATTATGGGAGATGCAGTTTATGGTCAATGCAGATTTTAAAGCAGCTTATTTTGAGACGTTAACACAGGACTATTCAACTAAATGGCTCAGGTGGCCACAGTTACTCAAAGACAACAACAGACAACAAGTATTAGTTTCACCTTTTAGGTTTGTTCAGATTTTGCATTGAATTTTTAATTTCAAGTTTACAGTTGATATAAAATCTGTTATGTTAAATTTAAAACACTAAACACTTTTGATGTTTGTGATGTATGAAGCAGCCCCACACCTTCATATTTCTTGTGAAAAGATTAATCAAAGCCAAGAAGTTACAAAAAATCATTTTTAATTGACATAGAAAACAATAAATGATAAGAGTAACTAAATAATAAACATAAAATCCTCTTTTATAAAAAAAAAACATGGTTAAAAATAAATATATTTTTAATTTGTTGCTTTTGACTAATGCACACATTTTTAAAGAGTTCTCACCAGAGTGGCATTAGACCGGTGGTGATGGCAGAGTATGTAGATTAAAATATATGTACAAAGTGCATTAGTTAGGCTGCATCTAGATGACAAGTCCATAGCTTATGTTTTGATGAGGAAATGACTGAGCTACATGTAAACACTGAGATTTTGTTTGTCTTAGATAAGAGATGGACAAATATATGTTTGGTAAAAAAAATGTCTGATCAGTTGACAAACAGTAACTGGGCTGAATTAGTTTAAATAAATTGTAGATCCGCAGTTTATTAAAAGGAGTTACAACGAGTCAATAAAATGATCCTACAAATAACCAGGAATTCAAAACAAAATATTCTGTTCATTTAAAAGTCTCATCGTTTTTCTTATAAATCTCTCAGATGTGAGTCACTTGATGGTTTTAAGCTGTGAAAATTTGAAAAAAGATTTTTAATGAACACCAAGCCAGCTGCAAAGTGCAGATCCAAACACCATTAACACCACCTGTGCCACCCTCTCTGACCCGCTGGCTAACTGTATTTGCTTGCTGTTAAAAGCTGAGTAGGAAGGTTGTGTTTCTCCTCCACTGCAAAGCACCATGGGACTCTGAAAGGAGGTGGGCCGCCGCTGTGGTCGGTCAGGATTAGAGCCGTCGGTTGGCCTCTCTCCAGTGAAAAGCAGTGGGTGTTTCCTGTGGTCCAGCTCCTGCTTGAAGAGCTCATACTCCTTATGTGGCAGCTTGATGCCCAGCACAGTGCACCCGTCTGTGGGGGTCAAGTCCTTCTCCACGCCCACCTCCCAGCCTCCTGCCAGACCACACTTCCCTCGTTTTGTACTGTTCAGCAGCTTGACGGTGGGCTTGTCCATGGCCGTGACTCTCACCTGCGTCACCTTGAAGACAATCTCAAAGGCTCCTGGGATTTTGGAGAAGGGGTTCCCCTGGGCGTAGTGGCCCAACGCTCTCAAGGTGAAAGTGGGCTGGGAGCAGGCGGGGTCAGCGTAGTGCCGGTAGATGCCTTCCCACACGTGCTGGCTGGGATCAAAGGTGAAGTCCCGGGTGAGGAAGAGTATGTTGGGGCGGGTCTCGCAGTGCTGGCTGAGCCAGTGGCCGGCCAGAGACAGGGGAACTGCGGGGCTGGGGGGCAACACAGGGGGCCGCTGCTCTGAGGAGCGGTTCACCAGAGCACACACAGGGCAGGGGTGAATGTGGTGCTGCAAAATAAAGCAGACAGACGATGGAAGCTGATGAATATGCTGCTTCTGAGAGTTACAAGGTTCTGTAAAATCACTCTGAAAACAATACATCAATGTACTGATATTAGAAAATCGAATTTGTATGAATACTTGAATACTTTTAAATGCATGTACTTTTGAATACTTAAGTATTTTCAAAAGTAAGTACTTCAATACTTTAACTTGAGTAGATTTTTGATGGAGTAACTTTTACTTGTAGTTGAGTAGATTTGATCATGAGTATCAATACTTTTACTCAAGTACTAAATACTTTGTCCACCACTGTGTATTTATTGTATTATAATATAAATTGAACTAAACCGGATTAATGATTTGGACTTGATTTTCCTTTTGTATAGTGCCAGATTACGATTTTTGTTGTAAGTGGGCACTATGTAAAGAAATTGGATTGTAAAAGGGCTTTTCTTGACCATTTTGATTTTCAAATAAAATCTAATCTGTGAATCTCACCATGGCGTTCTGCAGAGGCTGCTGGTACCCTGTGGGTCTGTGCTGGCCTCTCTGAGACCAGTCTGTGTGAATATCCCCCAAGAACAGCTCCTGGACCTTCCCTCCATGGCTGTGATGCTGCGTCTCCACTCGCACCAGCCCCATCTCCATCATGGAGAAACTCATGGCTGACAGGCACGCCCGTCCTGCTCGGCTGTTATACAGCTCGTAAAGCTTCCCCGGCACAGCTCGACCCAGGCTCAGAGTCACGCAGGCCGGAGGCAGCCTGGAGGCCAGCTTCTTCTTGGCCGCCAGGCTGTGGACCACCATGCCCACTCTGTTGAGGTGGTGTTCGGCCTCGGTGCCCCCAGGGGTGATCCAGGAGGCCTGGCTCAAACGGACTTTGCCTCTGATCATCAGGGAGTAGGCTGGGTCCTCACAGTTGCTGTCAGTGTAGTAGTGCTGCAGCGCCTGGAAGTGACGGTTGGGGTAAAAGGTGTAGAACCTGGTGAGGAACTCTGGACCGGGCCGAACCTCACATCTACAGAAAGTACAGGAGGGTTTAATATCATCATTAGTGTACAGTATAGGTACAAAGTCTCACATTTGTTAGAGCAACTCCCAAGTCTTTCTGAACAAAACTAAATGTTTAAAGGGGCAATATCATGTAAAATTAACTTTTTTTTTTTTAGAGTTTTATATCAAGTTATAATGTTATCCTCTCATCAAAAAACATGCCCAAAGTCTTGCTTTGACTCATTCATGCATTTTTGAGATAATCCTGTAATGTCCTGAGGCAGCCAGGCAGGGGAGCAAAAATTACAGATTGGGACTAGAACCGCCTTTTGGGACCAGCTCCTCCTCTGAGCTGTGTCTCCAAGCTGAGCTTCCTCATCACAGAGCACACACACACACACACACACACACCTGGCCCTGGCCCTGTGCTGAAATGGGCTGGACAGAAGTGAAAGGAGGTTCTTAAAGAGACAGAGGCCAATTTCAAGGCGTTTAGAAACTGATATGATGTGAAGTGTCTATTTTCTATTTAAACATATAAACAGCATTTTAATAACAACTGAAGGTGACAAAGTTACTTTATTATGGTATAGAATTTAAAAATATACCTGAGAAACACATAATTTAGCCACTTTAAGAGATTTTACTTAAGCTTTCCCCTTAAACATCATTACATTTCCCTCAACACTCCATTTCATTTGAAACCTACATTTCATCAGCAGAAAGGGGAAATAAACTGACTGAGCTTTAAAACCTTTTGTTGCTCATCAGCTTGTCAGAAACGTCTTTTATTTGAAGCTGACGCAACAGAACCCTACAGGGCACGAGTAAAAAACGTAACTAGAATGTACCAAGACAGTCAGAGGGAAAGAAACAAGGCAAATCATGCTTTCATGCTATATGGTTGTTTTATGTCTTGCTCCCTTTAGTGTCATTTACCATCTCACAGAATTAATTTTTTCCCAGTTTTAATTGTTATAGTTTTGTTTTTAAAAATTGGGTTTTCCACCAATATAGTGTCTTAAAATGTTCTACCTAAGTTGCACAAATTAGCTCAGGAGGAACTTGGAGTTAAGCATTTTGCACAGTGGTATATAAAACAACACGGTAATACAAACAACCCTCTAATCCAATGAATGTATATTAGTTGAATATTTATCTAAGCTGTGAGGTCACTGCTCCTGTATGTACCTTGTGGACACCCAGGTGCCGTCCAGTCTGGGGGGTATATCTGCTGTGATTCTCACTCTGTCCTTCAGGTGATGATAGTGGCAGTGGTCCCACTGCAGGCTCTCGCTCACATTGGAGGACGAAGAGAAAAGACCTGTGGGCACCTCCCAAAGTTTACTCCCTGCTCCAACCACAATTACAGCTGCAAAAGAGACAAACAAAGCAAAGAGGCTCCATTAGAGACAATCCCAGACAACTTGGATGCAGACAATTATCAACATCCATCATAAAGTAATGAAGTAAAATATTTACATTTTTGTTCCTGCTGCAAGTAAATTTGATTCTGCATGAGTGAAATCTGATTTTGAGCTGTAAATTTGGGAATAAAAAAGTTGGAGCTATAGAATTAATCCATGTGTGAATCAAGATGTTCAGTTCAGATTCAGGAGGGAGGTGGGGGCTGCAGCTGCACAAAACTCAAGGCTTTGGGTTTCCTCAGAGGCAGGAAGTGTGTGTGTAGGTTCTTGTGTGTGGAGTGCATGCGTTCTGTTTATATGTGTGTGTTTCCAGCCCTGATATTGAACAAACAGAGGGTCATTGACAGCAGCCGACCGGCAGAGCCAAACACATCTGTTGATAATATGATTTAAAACAAAAACCCCTCATGATGATGAATGTCCTCGCTTGACTTTTCCCAAATGCTGACAGGTAATCCAGCTAAAAGCATTTTTCATTATTTAACAGTTATGAATCTTACATGTGCAGGTCTGCAGCTTGTCTGTCTTTAATCGTGACTGGATTTTCTTTTTTTTTATGAAGAAAATTGTGTGCTGTCGACACAACACGGCTGAGCGCTCTGGTCTGGTTTCATCTTGGACACGACAAGAAGTTCTTTCTGTGAATTTATGCACACGATTGCAACATAAAAACAACCTTTGTGCGTATTTTTGAGTCTGAGAAAAGTATTGCTTCAATTTCAACACCTAGTTTTTCTTGAAGGAATGCATCACCTGCTAAACTAAACTTGTTTTTAGATTTTTTTTTCTTGGTTTATATTGTAATAAATTGTTTAGTTCATGTTCCTTATCATCATCCTTTTTACACACATCTCCTGATCCAAATCATCCTCCCACAGATCAGTTTTGTTTTCTCGAGGTTTGTGAGAGGAAATTATGTGCAGCTGATTCTTCTGCTGAAAAAAAAAAAAAGTCTCAAGGACGGAGGCTGACTGATCAGCATTTATTAACCTTGTTAATGTCAAATTTCCTTACACTCTGGGAATGCTCCCCACATGCTGACCACAACCGCAGACACATGTGCAACTCCGTCATTTCCCAGCCCCTGTCCACCTGACACACACACACACACACACACACACACTGAGTTGTTTGAACTGTAACCGTCACAGACCCAGAGCCAGATTTAAACTCAAAGCCTATTTATTTTACACCAAGCAATTTTTCAATTTCTTCATAAAATCATTACATTTTTTGACATCATGAACATTTGAAAGCTTCACAATTTCCCCCCTAAATTGTTTGTTTGCATGCTGCTATAATTAAAGAGTGTATCAAGTCAAAAACAACTTGCTCCTCCATTGGAAAAACAGAAATCACAAGTGATTATTGTTATTTTATCATTGTAGCTGCAACATCTCCCATTTGCATGTTACTCATGCACACACCTGATGTTACATTGAAACAAAATTCACAAAAAAACAATATAAAGTATTTTTTTTTTATTGCTGTCTCTTTTTGTCAAATCATATCTTGACCGGTTCCTTGAGGTCACCTGTCATTCACTTTGTCTTTCTCCAGTCTGATGCCAGACGGGCATATGGTTGCATTTACTTACAGAGGACTCATAAAGTCAGAGCTTAGTCAAACAAAATTACTCATCATGGGATTTTAAGGATTCTTCAAGAAAAAAAAGCTTATTCCAATCACGAGTCAGGCAATGGTGCAATACATACAGTACAATAATACCCAACCCCCTCTCAATTTGGAGGCAACTGGGACGATTCCATTTGCTTCACCTCCTCCCCATGCAGTCAAACATCATTTGCTTTACCCTTCAGTGGTTCCCGTTGATTTATTTTTCCACCAAGGCTTCTGAAACGTCCCACTCATGCAGACTGCACCTCCCTGTCACAAAACAGGGCTCAGTGCATCTTTCAAGAAGAGATCTAATCTGTCTCCGCTGTAAAAGTCTCTGCGAGGATGAAATTGAATGTGTGCATTCAGGTTTCGTGACAGATTGGATCATTTTGGACACACATAAAGTTGCACTTTTATTATATACACACTCACATAGCAACGAGTCCGCCTGTGTTAACTCTTTGAAGTGTGAATTAGACAACTATAATCCTATAATCATTTTGTAAATAAAAACCTGAGTTTAATATTGACAGATAAAAGTAGGTTAATTAATTATTATTATGTTTTTTAATGAGCAACAGCGTGAAGATCCTGAACTCCTGCCAGCAGAAGACATGAAGCCACAGAGCTGTCCTTCTGTAATGACCCTGTCCTCCCAGCAGGGGGCGGTGCTACAGCCTGTAGCTGTGTGTGGTCTGGATGGTCAGTCTGTCATCATCAACACTGCTGCTGCCTCTGACCATCACCTCATATGACTGATGCCTGGCCAAAGTAATCTACCTGTTTTAGAGCTCCCATATTCATTCACTTTCTGCTCACACACACATGTGTACAAAAATGCACGTGTGTGACCACAGGTTCACAAAAACACACACTGCCCACATTGATTTACTGTAAAAGGGACAGCATTTAGAAAGCACCTCTGTTTGTTTGTTTGTGCTTGTGATTAAAGTCAGCCTCAGCTCAGCTCTCCTCTCTCCCTGAGCCACAGTCAAACACAGCTTTATGTGCATCTGTATTTGGAGCCGTCCCACAAAAACTAGAACCAGATCCAGAGACTTCTGATTCAGGGCTTCCAGGGAACCAAATACTTGATGTGAGAATCAGCTTCACTTCATTTATTAGAGAAAGGTTTTTGTTTGTTTCGCAGCTGCTTCTGTTGGAGGCTTTGAACAGAGAAACCAGGAAAAAAAAACGTGCACGTTCAACAAAAATGCAATGATGCTGAGTGATTGCCAAAACTAAACTATAACAGTTAAAACTATTATATAAAAGCTAATATTACCCAAACAAAAGCTAAAACATGAAAAAAAAGCTGCTCCCTCAAATAAACTAAACAAAAGCTAAAAGCTAAAGCAGAAAAGCTTAAAAGCTAAAAATAATGCAATTACTAAAAGTTCAAAATAGCAGCAAAAAGCTAAAATGATCAGAACAGTACATAAAAAGAGCTGGACAACTGCTGAAAGCTAAAACAGAAGAGCAGTAGCTAAAAGCTAAAACAAGCAAAAATCGTAGCTAAAAGTTGAGACAATCAGAAGAGTAGCTAAAAACCTAAACCAGCACTGATTGTAGTGGGTATAGGCTAAAACCATTTAAAGAGTAGCTGAAAGTTAAACTTCTCTGTACAGTAGCTAAAATCTAAAACCAGCACAACAGCAGTTAAAGCAAGCAAAACAATGGCTAGAAGTCACAATTACATTTAAAAGCTAAATTCCAATGTTTTGAAATGATTTGAAGAGATCTCAATGCATTTATGTGATAAAATAAACTTAAAGAAGCAAAAACAAAAGTCCTGAAAGAACTAATCTTTGCTAAAACAGCTGAGGCTAAAAATGTACAAGATATCTTCTGTTTGCTTCCAAGAACATATTACTAGTTAAGTGAAATGACCTGAAAGGACATTTATCTCCATTTTCATCTTTTTCACAACATTCTCATCCAGTTTTGTCACTTTTTTCCTTGCACCGGTGATGCAGAAGAAAATCCTCTTAACTGTCCATAAATGTTCCTGTCCTCGTTGCTCTCCCTGCTTCTTTTGATTATCCCTCTGTTGCCCTGATAAAAAAGCCAAGATTTCTACGCCTCATTTCTCTTGGATAAACGTCAGATTCTTTCCTTCTTTTTTTTTCTTCTGTCTTTGTTTCTTTTCTTTCTGCTTCTTGGTGCCTGTCAGTCGTTGATGAGGTGAATGAAGTTAGTTAGGGGGGATAATGGGGAGATGTGGGAGGAGTGAGACGTCTCCGTGCGCTGGAATGACAAGATTAGTGAGGTGGATGTGTGTATTTCTCAACAGAGGAATTAAATGCAACAGTAGCCCAGAGATCCCACTTATTCAACATTTTTAGCTGAGCGCCGCTCATTACTCACAGTTCACAGCTGCTTTTTCCTGCTCTCCAAAACCTCTGAGCTCTCCTCCAGATCTTGGATGGGTGTTACAAGTCAATATCTCAAAAACTTTTAGGCCCGTGACATTTTAAAATAAAGAACTGTCATCTGGTCACTTGTCATCACAAGGTTCAGAAAGTTGTGCACAATGAGCTGCTTCAAGAGTAAGAAACTTTTTTTTCCTCTTTTTTTTTTTTTAACTGCCTGCCTTCAAAAGACTAATGCAGGCAATTATGTTTTCATCCATGTCTGTGTATGTTTGTGTGCACATGTTCATGTGACTGTTAGCAAAACACATGAACCACTGGACACGTGTTAATGAAAGTCTCAGACAGTAATCACAGCTATAATTGATTAATTGTTAATTGAGATTTTTAAAAAAATCTATTTTATTTTCTTTGTTTTGTGCTCATATAATTTTGTATCTTCTTTTAAGAGTTTTGAGGTCACTTTAAAACCCCGAAACAAACCAGTTGGCTTTGTGAGCTAAAAACTAAAACCTTGAGTAAAAATAACAAAGCTCAAAATGCTGCCATGTTTCTCTTTTCTTGAAACAGCAAACTTTCTGCTTTGAGGCTGTATTCGTATACATATAGTGTACACAACTGTGTGAATAAAGAAAACTGAAGAAAAATTCCTGTTCCTGAACACAAATAAATATTTCCTGCTTTAATAAGCATACTTGCTGAGAGTGTTGTCACTGTGGAATATTTATCTTGGAAACATAAATTCAAGACTGACATGAGACAACAATTTTTATGTTTTTATTTGTTTACTCAAAAATGTTTTATAGATTTTGTTAAGGGGAAAAAAAAGAAGTGATTCTTTAAAAAAAGAGCATGGTAGAGCCACAAATCTTTCATAATCATGTACAGTTTCAGAGAAAACCAGTCTATAATAGCTGCATCTATTTGTAACTTTACTTCAATAGAATGTAATGCTTTGCAAAAATACCATGTTTATGTGTACTGAAGGGTAAAATAAGAGAACTAAAAAAAAAAAGAAAATGGTGCCTCTAATTGAAAAGATGCAGCTAACACCCAGTTGTCACTTGTTTAATTTAATTACAATTTTCTTTGACTGAAAAGGCTTTAAAAGAAAAACTTCTAAATAAGTTTCACAACAGACACTCCTGTGCTCACAAACAAACCAGCACCATGAGCTGTTCCTTTGTTTACATCACAATTTACCTGCATGCTATGGATTTTATTGATAAGAATCAAACTTACAGTCACTAACTCTGATAGACACGTTAAGACTTAAAGCTGAAAACACTTATAGACTAAAACCTTTCTTTAATTTTTGTAAGTTTACTCCCAATGCTACCAGGGATGCAAAAATGCTACATCAGTCTCACATCTTTCTTTCCATCTTTTCAACCTTTGTTGTCACCATCAGATGAAGGTTAGTATGATCTAAAGAACAAAAAGTCCAGTTTGTTTTTCTAACCCTGCTCTCCACAACGTGCCTCCCTTATTTGTGCTTTAACCTCAGCATTTCATCCATAAACCTCCAGACCGGCAGCATCTCTCTGTCTCCGGCGCGGCACGAGGACAACTACTGTTGTCTTTTCATCACAGTGTAAGCTGCTTAATCCGGCCGCCTCGTTTATTTACACAAGAGATCTGCAGGGGTTTTGCCCAGAAGACTCTGTCGCCAGTTCCACTGTGGTTAGAGCGCTCTGGCTTCTGCTCACAATAAAACAACACACAGACTTCACCCTGAGCTGCCTCCTCAAAGCCAACACATCCAATCACGTCACTGCTTTCTCGAAGAATTTCTGCAGTAAATCAAACGCTGGACTTTGGGTTTATTTGGACACCTAACAGCACCTGACATGAAGGTGTAGCTAGGAGAAAGGACTAGTGATTAAGAGCTGAAGAACTAAAAAAAAAAAGAGTTAAATTTTCTGTCATTCGTCACACAGGACACATCACATTTGCCAAAATGCACACTGTGATATCTGTAATCCATCAAATGCTCTGTTTGAATGAGCATGTTGAAGCCAGTGACCTAAGCCCACCTGCAGCTAACTTTCATTTGTGACACAAAGTCAGTTTAACACTAAAACAGTGAAGGATGGAGGAACGATGATCAGAACAGGGACAGATGCTTTTCCTCCTGTCTGCCTCCAGCAGACCGTCACACTAACTTTCCCTGACGTTTTTGGGGCTTTCATGATGGGAGTCTGCGGCGGCCGGACGCATGCTCCACAGCAGCCTGAAGCTGTGTCAGTAATGGCCGTCTCCTGTTATTTTAACCATTACCATAATGGCAACATTAGTTCCAGGGCCACGCTTCTCTGCTCCCAGGGATCTATTGTTTGAAGGCACCAGTCAGGACTGCTCCTGTGGCCTCGGATTTAACTGGGCTTTGAAGACACCCGCAGGGGGGGGAGTGAGTAATACAGACAGGCTTTTCATATGTCTAATGTTAGCATGACTTGTGTGTTTTTATATTTCACTGCGGTGATCCACATGCTGGACTATTTGTGAGTAATTTGAATTGTGAGAAATTACATAATCACTTCCTTGTAACTCTCAATTTGTCAGCAGCAATCTCGTCATTTTGCTCACTTGCTCCTGCCATGTGTTCTCTAAGCTAAATAAATCCTCCAGTTTTCAGCTGGTGACTCACACGAGAGAGCGTTTACAATTTTCTGTTCATCCTGGAAAGTGTTTCACATTTGAAACCAGACCCTTAAAGTAAGATATACATGCAACACATTCTAGTACAAACTGTTTCACACACACCAAACACAAAATTAAGCTTTAAATGGCATGTTTGGGAGGTTTAAAGTGACTAAATAAATGTTTTCTCTGCAATATACAACCAACTTTTTAATCTACGTTTGCATCAGTTTACTTGAGATAAATCTGGACTCACCTTGCCACAACAAACAGACTCCACTCAGCAGGTGACTGTAACGTCCGTTCGACATGTTTTCTGCTTCTGCACACTTCAGACAAACAGATCAAAGACTACAACTTGGGTTCGTCAGGAAGCCGAGTCACAAAGAAGATCCCATCAGCAACAGAACATCATCATCATGACAGGAGCTCATACAGAAAGAGTTCAATGATCCTTCAGAAGCATCTCTGGTTTCTTCTATCCCCACTTCTTGGCATCCATAGTTTGAGATTTTGTTTTTAAAAAACAGTCCTCACTTGAAACCACTTTCAGCTGTAGAAACAAAAAGTAAGACTTTCTTTTTTGTTGTTTTTTTGCTGCTTCACTGCTTTGCAGCACTGAGCTTCTGCTCCACTCAATGCGGGCACAGTGAGTCTGCCAGTGCATGTGAGCAGGAGCATTTTGTGTGTGTGAGCGCTCCTGTTTTGCTCTTATAGGTTTCAGCTGAGAGGAGGGAGCAGACAGGGAGATGGAGGGAGGGCAGCGATAGAAAATGTTTTAGTGTGTGTGTGTGTGTGTGAGAGAGAGAGAGAGGAGGTAAAGAAGGGGGTGTGAGCTTCAAACTTCCTCCAGTAACGAGTGTGAGGAGATATTGGAGCAAGGTGCAAAAAAAAGACACCGGTGTGTGTGTGTGTGTGTATGCAGCCACACAAAGCTGCAACACATCACTACATTTGTTATGAACAACTTGTTCACCTGCTCACTTACGCAACGCTGTGTGTTTGTGTGCCTGGCTGTTATCCCAAAAATCTCCTAAATAGGACTTTCAGGACATATTCATTGGATACATACATCTGTTTCAATTTTGAAGCCATTGAAATTTAAGATGGCATTCACAGCTGATAGCAGATAGCTATAATTAAGTCAAATTTACAAATGCTGAGCTAAGACTTGATGTGGTAGTAGCTGAGAGTCATCCACAAAACACTGTAAGTGTGACAACTCGCATGTATGAAATTCTTCATAATGGGGTTTTTTAAACACGACATAATCTTAAATGAAAGGCAACAGGTTAAATGCATTCTTTCAAGGATTATTTCTTTGTGCTTTTTTGCATGTTTATCCAAAACATCTTTGTGGCTGATAAAAACTCTATACATTCAGGAAATATGTACGTTTACTTTTATTTATAAGCCAACATATCTGTTTCTGGAAAATGACGTTATGTTTCAAATATTTCTAATGCTGTCCTTAACACGTAGATTTCCAAAATTGGCTTTTAAAATTGCAAAAATGGAGTAAATTGCATTAAGAACACAAAAAAACAACAAACATATCTAGACACAAAATGAGTGAAAGATTAAAAGATTTTTGGTATATTTTTTGTGAATAAGAAAATCTAAAAATGAGAGGAATGACTGCAGACCTAACTTTTGATCACACTTGTATCACATGCTATCAGAAAAGCTATTGCACACACACACACCTACTATGTCTCTCTATACTTGTGAGGACTTTCCATTGACTTCCATGCATTTTTTGGAAATTTTATATCCTAACCCTGACCATTTACCCTAAAATTAAAGTCACAGGTACCTACCTGATCCTAAAGCTAACCTAAACTCACATCTTGGTCCTGCAAGGCTTTGGTTCCCACAAGGAGCATCCGATCCCCACGAGGCTGCATTTTCCTGAAAAATCGTCCCCCCGAAGTAGCAAAAACAAGGGCCCGGACACACACACAGACGCTGCAGTCTCAGTGAATCATGGGCTCAGTGTATACATGTGGTCTGTTGACACTGTTGACCGCTGCAGAGGTAAAGAAGGGTTTCAAAGTGCTGCCAAGTGAGAGCTGGCAGCACATTTACAACGAGTGGGCTGCTGGCAAACACTGAAGTTTAAACACACACTCACCACCATTACACACACACACAACTAATGGTCAGTGCAATTGGACGGAGTAATTTTACCACCGGTGCTGTGTTTTATATGGCACATTTGGAAAACATAATCTTGCTTTTGTTCATATCTTTGTGCCAATTGTCAGTCTGCCTACACGTTTACTTCCTGACTCAGGTTTGTTTTAAAAGCATCAGAACAGTTTCTCACAGCCTTTCTCGTGTTCCCGTGACCCTTAAAGACAAGACTTACATTAGAACATATGCAGGATTTGTTTAATTTGGCGCAACAGAGAAATTGTCACTTTTTCTTTGGATGAAAACATTGTTGCCACAGTTCACGGTCTAATTTAAACGTCAATTCTAAGAAAAACAGTCTCGTCATTTTGTCGCTGGACTTCTTTGTTTGAAAATATTTCATTCAGCGAGTTGTAAAAAAAAAAAAGTAGCATGATAGTTCTGTTGTGGTAATGGACTTTTTTTTTTATCTAATCTATTTTACAAAATAAAATGGCTTTTTCTTGTTTATTCTCTTTAGTTAAACTGTGATATTTGGGTTAATTGCTTCAGTGTTGAGGTCGTTCAGGGCCAGGTTGCTTGATTTTAGTGTTACAACTTATGTTAAAATTATGACTTTTATATAGAGTTTTGAAAGGTGCTGCTGTGGAAACATGTTTGCAGCTATTTCTTACTGACTAAGGCGTAGCGTTAAATAAGATTTCTCTTTTAATGTGTGGGGAAAAAAAGAGATATATCAGCACCTTTTATTTGGCTACTTTTCCTTTGAACATGTTTGTCTTTGCCGCCAGACATCACAATTATTTTCTGTGGAGATCCTAATCTGATGGTTGATCAGTGCCGCTGGCTAAGTGCTAACTTGCTGTGACAGACCCCACAGAGGGTGAAAAAAAAAAAAAAAAAAAAGCGGGAGGACGGACTCTGCTGATCTCTGATTCTGGATCTGACAGCATGGCTCCTTCAGGAGGACACTGCCTGGGGTGTCAGCAGCTTTGATCCACTCAGGGTCCTCTCAGGAATGCACAAACACACCAATGCACACGTAAATACGGTAGCTCTGATGGGTGGTTTCATAGGTTTTATTTTTTAAGTTTAATTCTCACTACCTTGAATTTCTTGCCTCTATCTATGCTCTCACTTATATACCCACACAGGCTTACTGGACCCTGTTGGCACAAGAATGCAGACTCTGGCACGAGTCACTGAGGAATACACAACCAGAGCTATTTTCTAATCAAATTATTTCTCCATCTTGTAACTCATACCTTTCCACTGAGGGTGAGCTATCAACTTCGGTGGGCTGAGTGCGTTGTGTGTTTGCTTGGGCACAAATCCTACATCTTTGCACACACACGCATATATACTATGCACTTGAGTAATCACATCTCTGCGAACATGGGCTGCATATTCGCACCCAACTTTAAAGTGCATTCATTCAGCTTGGTGAGAAGCATCAGCGCCCTCAGTTGGGCTGCAGCTTGACGTGCATCATTTACCTTTCTTTTCAGTTTTTCTTTCTTTTCTTAGTTCACTTTTCTTCCATTTTATAAAGAAGCAGTTTAGGAGCAGTGTGAGAAAAAAATTGCATGAAAGCAGAACTTTGTTTAGCAGATTTAAGGCTTTCCTCCTGACTCACAGCCACACACACGCTAAGCCCGCTGCTGATATGATCCTGATCATTAATCATCACACGTTCGCATCCCCGTCTCTTATCTGCACGATGCATAACTCCAAACACGCAGCCAGGGAAACACAGACACCCACATCCCGTCGAACCTTTCGCTCCAGCTTTCACCCAGAGCTAAAGCGTCCAGCATTCTGTGATAGCTTTGGGTAATGTTGACAGTGTTGGGTGGCGTAACCTGGGTGAGGTCTGAGATATGGCGATGTTTTCTAAATATGCTGATGAGAAGATAGGCCCGTGTTTGTGTCTGATGTTGTAATCCTGCCCTGCTGTGGATGTCTAAACACGTTACCAGTGTAATCACGAAGAGGAATGCCATAAAGTCTGTTGATGCTGCCGCTACCTGGGAACACGCAAACACCATGACTTAGCGGAGAAAGACCTGCATTCCCCATGTTCAGTCTTTTTTTTCTTTATGATACTGTAAGTTTTCCAAGCAGCTAAGCAGGGGGGCAAACATTTTTTTTGGTTTTAAGTTTTTGGCAAAAAGGCAAGAAATGATTTACAACTATGTTTTGCTTAGTGATTCATCATGGTACGAAAGGATGGAAAAAAATCCCAGAAACTATGTCTGTAAGAAAACGTTTGCCTGTTGATTTTTGGATTTTTCACTAAACCCTTTTGTATTTGGAAAAAAATAAAGACTTAGTTGGTGTCAGTCTGCAACAGGCAGATCTTTAAGAGTGCGTGAGTTGAAGTGAAGTGTATTATGACACTAACAGGGTGAGCCAGATGGACTCCGAAGAGTTGAGCAAACATTCAGAAGCACTGATTGCTGACAGATGATTGCCAACCACAGACTTATTTATCTCATAAGCTGCAGGTTGCCACAACTCCACTGTCACTACATATCTGCATAGTTTCCATCATATAATGAACGGCAAATAAGCTATCACAAACAGAATAATAATAGTTTTTTTTAAGGCCAAACACAAATTATCTGTCTGCATCCTAAATACCATAACATATTCCTAAATAAGCATGACCTATTGTAGACAACCATTTATTTAATTTGTGTTGCTTATGTAAGGTGGTATACTTTTCTACAGAGACACACCCTTGGCTTGGTATTTCCCTTGTTATTCTTATTTTGCTTTATTTAGAACAGTTTTGGACTGTTAGCTTTGGGCGTACAGTAAATAGATATCAGCCACTGATTGGGCATGAGCGTGAGAACCACAAAA
>JARVGW010038815.1:0-27114 GCA_031762495.1 Anablepsoides rubrolineatus
GATAGATAGATAGATAGATAGATAGATAGATAGATAGATAGATAGATAGATAGATAGATAGATAGATAGATAGAAAACCATAATTTTGAACAAAATTAAACTTTGTACAAATCAAATCCTATTGTGCAGGTGAGTACAAACAACTGCTACAGAAAAAAAGGAAAACCATTTTAAAAATCAGAATAAACTCCAAAAAACAATTGAAAACCTGTTATTACCATAACAACCCATATGTATTTAAATACTTAATTTAGTTCATGAGCATCTTTTTCAGTCTGGAATCACCAGCTGAGGGTTTGATCTGCTTTAAATGAGCACAGCCACTATATTGTTTGGTGTGCCTATCTAGGGCAGCAGCATTGTTGGCTAAGTCTTTTATGTGAGCCAGTTCCCAAAGCTGTGGCTAAGCTGTGAGTCTGAGGCTCAAACAGGGAGCTGGAGCCATTTATGCCTGACCTTCATCAGTGTCTTGAATAAGAGAATAGAACACTAAAATTCAGTGGCTAATGGAACCATTATTTAACCCTTTAAAACCACTGCTCAAATATATTTGCTCTCCTATCGCCGAGACTTCACTCTTTAGCACAGAGTCACGTGTTTACCACAAACTCACGGCACAGTGAAATACATAAAACAGATTTTGAGATGGCTTTAGAAATGTTCAGGGCAGCCTGTGAAGGTTTAATGCTTTTTTTTTTTTTTTTACAAAATGTGAGAAGACATTTGAAGAGCTATTCCATGGTAATCTTATGAAGCTTTTTTATTTTGTAAAAAAGCTGTGTTGCACATAATGACTGCTGAAACTGTAGAGTGGTTTGTTTCCTTGTGGATGCATTTTGCTGTTTTTTATACTGCATTTTGAAAGGAATTCATCTTTTTTTGTGTAAAAAAAAAATACATTTTTCAAACATGATGAAATATAGACTGATACTTTGTGTTTGGATAAAACCAAGCATTTATCATGACAGTTCAATACAATAATCTGCTAGGAAACCTTTAGTACTAGATTCATATAAAATGATGCCTTACCACAGACCTACAGAAAACTGCTTTAACTACAGTCTCCTTCAGCAATGCAACTCCCTGATGGCAGTGGTCACCCCCAGGAGGACAATTTGTCTGTGGCACGTTGCAAAAACTGTGCAGGAAGAAGCTTTGAAGAACATAACACAAAGCTCAAGGCACTGACCGTACCTTCATATTCCTCAGATGCTAAATCAACTGAGCATCTGCCAGATCCACCCAAACAATGCTCGATTCCTCAGAGACCCCACCCCTCAGTATGCAGAATCCAGATATGCTGCTTCACACCTGATTGGATACCCTAAGTGGTATCCATAACTGTTTAGAGGATTGACTTCTCAAAAGTTCAGAAAAGCTGAGTTTAAGAAACAAAAAATAATTGCTTTTGTACAAATCCCTGTTGGGGGTGTAGTGTACCATGAAGGTTTTGATTTAGTAGTCTATCAACATCTAATTCTATTTAATTCTGGATTGTGTAAAATGAAATTAAAACTTTGGAGAAATTCAACTTTGTTTCAAGTTTGCTATAGGAACTAATGCTGTTTGTTTAGGGAGCCTTTAAAGAGAACCCAAAGCTGTGAATAGCAAAATACAGACTATAGTTGAAAATCAGAAAATCTGTTTACATGCCCCTCTGTGACCTGATTATTTGCATAAGCTGAATTCAGAAAGAGGGTGGCAAAATCCTCGCAGTAAAAGTGAAGACAGAAGCTTCAGTTCAACCTTGAACACATGTTTATTCAGGCAGAATGATATTCTATATTTAAGTTTTCTCTGACATTGGATTGAAATGAGCTTGATCCAGGTTTGGGTGATGATCTCTTTTCATCTCACTGCAACTATTGTGTTTTTTATAATTAGCTTTGCCATGTAAATGGGATGTGCTTCATTATATTAGTTCTATGTAGCTTTGACTTTTTTTATTTTTTAGAATGTGCTTTTCAAAATGCTTTCTTAACTTAAAAATACACGTCTACAATGGACTTTAATGAACAAAATACAAAGAACTACATGTAAAGGTCATATGCTAATAAAAAAAAAACAACATGGCACTTAATTAAAGCTCCAGCAGTCATGTTGGAGGTGAAACTCTGACAGCTCCCTGGGCAGATTAAAGAAGGGGTGTAGGCTGTGGGTTTGGCAGCAAGACAAAGACAGAAACTTTTAACAGATTCTGTCTGAGAGCATAAAACTAAGAAGAAAAATAAACAAAAACACTTACTATTCAGAAATACTGACTTGTTTCTGTTTTGTTATATTGAGAATATATAATAGTGTTAAGAAACTGCTGAGCTGTACCTAATTATCCAAAATAGCTAAATATCTTTAAAATAGTTGCTATAGGTATGTAAGAATTTCTAAAAAAACAAAATATATATATTTAAATAAACACAGTCACTTGTTATTTACTGTAATGTTTAGTTTGGATTTTAAAGCCATATAAACTCACAGATGCTGAATTTATTCCCACAATATTAAAATAGCCAGCCGTGGTGACAAAAACAAACAAAAAAACAGGTTTACAGCTAAAAGAAACATATTTGCTCTCAAACATCCACTTTTGTTTTGACACATGTACCTGTGATGCCCCTTTTTTTTTTTTTTTTTTTTTTACAAATATCACTTTAATTACATTTGCCAAACTCCATTTAAACTCTAGTGAGCTTATTAAAAATACATGTTTTTCCATTTTGTTTCCATTCATGCCTTAAATTGCTTTGATGCTACTCTGTATTTTCCCACCATTTAATTACATTGTAAATGGGTAAATACTGTAAGAGAAAAAAGAGAAAAGGAGGAAAAAGTAATGAGGTAAATTATAGGGATGGGCAAAAAAATGAGTTGGTTAATATTTGACAATGCTTCAAAGGTTCATTCCTCCCAACCTCCAACTGTTCACATTCTACGCACACACCAAGTTACAGCTATTTCACCTTTTTTATTTTTTTAAAGCTTATATAATTTAATTAATTAAAACAAACAAAAATCAATCATAACACAATGTCATTAAAATGAAACATAAATGAAAAACAAAACAAAATGCACAGTAACCACCTGCTGGGAAATAAAAAAAAATAAGATGTGTGCTGAGCCATAATTCTGTTCAGGTTTAAAATGAGCTCAAATTGGAGCCAAGCAAACTGATAACTAAACCCTGTCTTAACTGTGGAGCTAAAAATAGGATTATTATATTTTATACAAAGCTGACTATTGAATCAATGAAGTCATATAATCATTTGCACAATTGTTTTAAAGTCCTGCTACTGAAAATAATACATTACTCATGTGTTAAAAGATTAAATATTTCCTAATTTGTAAAGCTGATCCCAAAGTATAACTTCACAACATGCTTAACATTCCTCATTTCAGAAGAGTGGGAAGACTGTTTTTTTCATCTAGGAGTTCTCCTGATATATATTATATATATATATATATTGTATATATATATATACAACTTTATTCTCATAGCATCCATCCATCCATTATGTAGCTATATCCACTTCTTCCTTTCAGAGTCACTGTGTGAGGGGTGGGGTTTACCCTGGACAGGTCGCAAGTCCATCACAGGGACACAGAGAAAAAAACAACCATTCACTCTCTCACTCACACCTAGGGACAATTTAGAGTTGCCAATTAACCTAACACTCATGTTTTTGGTCTGTGGGAGGAAGCTGGAGTTCCTGGAGAAAACCCACGCATGCATGGAGAGAATATGCAAACTCTACCCAGAAAGGTCCCCGAGCCAGGAATTGATCCAGCGACCTGATGAGAAGCATCAGCTCTACCAACTGAGCCACCGTGCTGCCCTCTCATAATATTATGACTTTATTTTCCTACTACTTTTTTCTTGTTATATTATGATTTTTGTTTTACTTTTTTCTCGCGATATTATGACTTTATTCTCGTACAACATTTTTCTTATTTGACTTTTTTGTGGTAATTTTATGACTTTATTCTTGTACGTATTTTTTTCTTATAATATTATGATTTTATTCTCATAATTAAAGAAAAATAAAATTGTGTGGTTTGGGCCCTGTAGTTCATGTTTAATCAAAACTAGTATTTGTTGCTTTTATTATAAATGCTAAACTTTTAAAAGGCTTGAACCCTCCATTCTTCATTATTCATTGGGAAAACCAAACAACAACACAGCAAATGACTTAACGATGTTCTGCTCAGTCCAATTTAAACTTTCAGCTGTCAGAGCAACCTTGACAAAGTTTGTTGTGTCTCTCTAAACCCCTATTGATTATTCAATTGATCTCTCATTTCAAACCTGTGTCCTTCCCTCTGATTGGCAGAGAACTGATTGAGGTTATCATAAAAAGTCACCGCCTATTGTCTCATGAAAGCCACGAGGCAGAAGATTTGTAACGCTCATCCCACGAGACTGTTTTACAGTAGCTCCCTCGTCAAGAAGTCCCTTTCAAACAGCCGAGGCTTTTCACATCACTCTTTAACTAAATGTTTTATTCTGGGACAAAATCTCGCACAGTTTGAATTTTTCATAAGAGGATTGCAGAAGGAACCGCAAATGAAACATGCCTAGTTTGTAACCGGAGACAGAAGTAATTATAAAGAGTTCATGTGACTCCTGGAATTATCCAGCCCGGGGTCCCTTTGTGTAAACGATGGGAATCAAAAATGGAAGGTCATCTTGTTACTGAATGGCTCCTGGAGCTTCAATTAATACTGAAGCTAAAATACATAGAAGGAATGTCTGAAAGTTTGTCTGATTGAAGCCCTGTGGGTGCAGATTATACCTCACTGTGCAGCACTGGTGAAGATAAAGTGTCTGTTGTAAAACTAAATCATCTCTTTGCTATCTCTTATCTTTAAATGATTAAAGTGCATACGAGGGTGAATGTTACCTGTCAAATTAAAACTAACCTTTCTTTAAAATGGCAAACAAGATGTGGAAAATTAGAGGAAATCTTTTTCAGAGAAAAGCAATGGATGTGTAGTTTTAAAAAAAAACGTCCTATGGCCTCTGAGGCATAACAGTCACAATGCTAAACTTGATTAGTCAACAGCTTGAGTTCCTTAAATGCTAATGAAGCAAACCTGCTGACAGAATGTTATCCTGCTCTGCTGCTTTAAACTAAAGAATTCAGTTTCTCTGCAGCGAAGGAGAGCTGGACAAGAGTGTGCCCTTTTTGTTTATGCTTTACTAAAACTCAGGAGTATTAGGTTTTAAAGATGATGTGAATGTCCTTGTGCTTTATGTGGTATGGACACCTGAGAAAAGGTCAGACGCATAAAAAGAACATAAAAGCAAATTGTCTCTGCATGAAATGAACGGACAAAGCTTCTGACATCCTCTGTTGCACAATGCAAAATAATTTAAGCTTCAGCGCGACGCAGCATCATCGCTCTATCATTCTTCTCCTCGTTGTCTGAGCGCTTACGCTCCATAAAAGCTTTCTAGTAAAAACAGAATTCTGGATTTATATATGAGAAAATCTTTTTTTTTTTCCGCGCAGCACGCCTGATGTAATTACAATAGTTTTATTGAGATGAACTCCTCTTAGCTTTGCAGAAAAATAAGCTTGAGCTTCTTAACTCAGATTGAAGCTGCGTGAGTCCAAAAGAAGCTGCAAGACACAGTTTATACGCAGATCTGGAAACCAAAATCTTAAATAAAAGAGAAAAAGAAAAAAAAAAACTGCTTTGTGTTTATATTCTTCATGGCACAGTTTCCTGACAAGCTGCTCTCCATGCTGGAGTGCTCTGTCTTTGTCAGCACTAGTGTGCCTACTCTCCACTGCAGATAGAGCGACAAAAAATAGGTTACCAAAAACAGATTATTGTTTTGTTTTTGCTTCTCTCAATTTTTGTGATTATATCCTCTATTGTTTGTCAGTTAACAACCAAATATGTGCTTCTTTAGTTGCCTCAATTCACTTGAAATATATATATTTTTTTGTTTTTCAGCAAATTACGGAGGATGGAAAAATCCTGCAAGATTCATTTCACACAATAAAACAAAAAGAGATGTTAATGATTTTCTCCATGTTTGAACAGAGGCCTCTTCAGAGAACTTTTAAAATAGCCTACTCTGTTTACTGTGGGTTTGATGGAAGGAGAAACACACTGGAGAGAATGGGAAGTGAAGCCGAAGGGACTTTTTTTCTCTCCCTTTTGGTGGAACTCTCTTATGAGTCATTGTCTGATTGCAGAGTTCTGTCTATCAAGAGTGCTTCTTTCATTTCTCTCTTTGATCAACTGCTGTGCTGGAACTGAGAGAAAACAGTAGATCTACATGTAAAAGAAAAAAAGAAAGGAGGCTGTGAAGAAGGGAATGCAGAGAGATTATTCAGCCAGTAACAAATGTAAACTATGCATTTTAAATAACTGCATATCAGTCATTAAACAAATTAAAAAAAGGAGTTTAAACGTGTGCATAAAAAAAGTTCTTAGTTCTGATTTTAAAGCAGCCTTTTCTTATTAACTTTCTTTTCTTTTCTTATAAGTTAATGCTTTAGGCTTCATTTAAGTCTGCAAAGAGGTCAAACACAAAGAAATAAAAGAAAATATGAAGTTACTTAAAGAAATATGTAAGCCACTTAATTTTAACAAACCAAAAGTGTGGCTTTGGGATAAAACAAACAAGAGAGTCAACAGAAGAAAACAAAACTACAGTAACAAAAGAATAATTTATGACAAAGGAGACAAACAGTATTTAGAGGATTTGAACTAAAGCAGTAGACATCAATGAGTCATAAAAAAGAACAAAGTACAAAACATTTTTAAAAACCACATATCATGACCTGACTGTGTAACCAGATCATTTGCAGGCTTTTTGTCCCATGCTTGGACCTGGAATCATAAAATTTGGTACACGTGTGTAACATCGCACAACCTACAAAAAAGACTCTTGGAGTCATGGTCCAACCTCTACTGGAAGTTGGCCATTTTGGATCAAAGCTGCCAATTTGTCTATTTTTTTGCACATGTATCTGCGCTAAGTCCACTCCAGTGGGGCTGCTGAGTGTATCTGACCGCTAGGAGAGTTGTAAAGTTCTCAACTAAACCAAATAATTACTTGGAATAATTATTATAAAGGCAAATGATTTATTGGAAATCCTGACCACGACTGACTAATGTTTTCAAACATGGTAATACATGTTTGACCTTGTTTAATTGACAAGAAAGTTCTGTTTGGCCAAGGTCCAATTATGTTTCTGCAACTTGTCATTGGTTTTTTGCTTACTTGTATTCATCCTGTTTGTGGAAAAGCAGCTAAATAATTATTTGTTGTTGAGAGCAGCGGGAGAGATGGATCAACGTATTGACTTAGCAGGTTCAATAAAGCTTTTTAATTAATTTTGTTAATGCTTGTTCTTTTTAAACAATGCCGTTGATTTCTCTCTTTTTGGAAGTGGAGATAGGGATGAGACTGACTTCTCAGCTGAAAACATATTTGCAATTAACGTTTGGCTTTAATTTTTTAGAAAAAGTCAAACATTTAAATCTAAAATATAGATCAGTTGCCAGCTGTTGGTTAGAAGACTTATAATAACTTAAACTGAATGTGCCTTTTAACAATAAGTTTTCCAGACAGATTTTACCAACTTCTTTGACCATTTTACCACTAATATATTATTTTAACTGCGTAAAATGTGCTCTTTTTCTAATTACACTCTAGGAAAATTAAAGCCTTCCAACAGATCAGTTTCGTCTTGATTGAATCACCTGCAAACTGAAGAAAATGTAAGAAAAATAGTTATTCCATGCAAGTGAGAGCTATTTTCACTGGTCATTTTAAATCTCTTCCCAAAACTCATTTGAATGCTTTTTAATTCCACTTGTGAAAGACATCTTAACTCTTATTGTGCAAATTTATTTGATTTTTTTTCTTAAATTACTGTTTTACCTATGAAGCGCTGACTTATGTTTAATCTTACTGCATTCTAACCAACAAATATTGTTGTATAAATGTGCTTTATACATCAACTTTAACTTGACTAAATCATGATGGAAAAAAAAGTTTCAAATCCAGCTGTGATCAATGTAGAATGTTTATTTTTGATCCAGCATTTATTTATTTATTTACAAACCTGAAATGTACTTCAGAACATTGAATCATATTAGAATAATGTTACTCTATCACAGATCTTCAAAAGGCTTTTATGATCTGACAAATGTAACAAAAGTGGCGTGCATCAGGTCTGTATCAAAACAGCAAATCTGATTTAAACAGGGACTTCACAGCTTTGTTTCAAACCAATGTAAATAAAGGGGAAAACAGTGGTGCAATGAGAAAGACAATGGTGGGAAAAG
This sequence comes from Anablepsoides rubrolineatus, assembly GCA_031762495.1. Lineage (NCBI taxonomy): Eukaryota > Metazoa > Chordata > Actinopteri > Cyprinodontiformes > Rivulidae > Anablepsoides > Anablepsoides rubrolineatus. Next base: position 8,308 of record JARVGW010038815.1, read on the forward strand.
GGCGCTGCCGGGTTTTGCTGCAGGGGTGCTTGGGGGGATTTCTTGATCAGGGATGATTTTTCTCCCTGGCTGGCTTTTTATCCAGTTTCACAAAGACTGAGCCTGTGAATAGCACTAAACTCAATGACAAAGCTGTTCCTTTTAATTGAGGTATCCCATAAAGACATCTGAGCAAAAAAAAAAAATCTAAATTAAAGTTATAAAACATTTTAGTCTAAAGCCAGCCTTTCATTAATGAAAAAACGTGAAACAGTCCTGAAACAAACAAATGGAAAAGTTGCATTTTTTTTTCTCCCTGCAACCTTCATGCTGTTAGGTAATGGCTCATAAGCATTTGTCTTTTGGGACAATATTTTTCAGGCACAGTTTAATTCTATACCACAATCAAGTATCTTTGTTAGTTTTTTATATAAATTTGACTTCACATCACGGCACAGCTAAACACCTTGAAATTGGCCTCTGTCTCTTTAAGAACCTTCTACTGTTTCTGACACTCCCACTTCAGCACATCATCAAAACAGTGCTTCATGCCGTTTACAACCTTTCATAGGAGAGTTATATTTTTGTTGTAAGAAAGAAAGAAAGAAAGAAAGAAAGATTACACAATATCAATTATGGGAAAAAGCAACTCAAAATACAGTTGAACCTTACCCGAAAGATCTCACATCAGATTTGGAAAGTTTTTTGAAGAACCAGAGCAAGTACAAAGGCTCTTACGCGACCTTTCAGCTCAGTTTTAAATCTCCCAGTCATCCCCTCATACATTCATGTCAACATCAAGCTACTTTTTGTGAAGAAATTATAAATACACTGTAGATCACTGTGAAGTTGTGTTTTGCAATGAAATTATAGTGATTTGTAAAGAAATATTTGACATGCCGCTAATCTGGTGTGGTTGTGTGGAGGAAGCACAGGGGAGGGGTGCTCTGTGGGGCTGGAGATAGACTGCAGACTGAGCTCCAGGGTGGAGCTTTGGCTAAATAGGCAGTGCTTTGTAAGCATCTAGGAAGGTCCGAATGGCTACCATAGGAGGTTCTCAAACATGAATGAGTCAAAGCAACACTCCAGTTATGTTTCTGATGAGGGCATGACAATTTCACTTGATATAAAGCTAAAAAGTAAAATATTTGCATAATAACCCCCATCCCCCCCCCCCCCCACACACACACACACACACTTTGACTAATCAAAGTGAAGGCACTGGTTTTTGACTGGCAGAGGAGTAACCAGTATCTTGTGATTAGTAATTTATTGGCTTCTCCATTATGTTCATGTACAGAGGTCAGATGAACAAATACTTTCTGTAATTAATTTTTGAGACAACATATATCCTCATTTGCAGTCTGTCAGATAATGACTGAAACCTTCATGCCTGATAATCACAACATTGAAGAGGCTCTGATTCAGAGCACATAAAAAAATGATTAAATGTTTCTTTATTTGGTTATATTTTGACTATCAAAACTTAATCATGCATTTCTTGACATGCTTACACGTTTCCTAATTATACAAATATATTGAGCTTGTTAGAATACAAAATCAAAAATGGGCCGAGACAAATATTTTTAGGAATTATAATTTTTCCTTAACCTAGTGAAGAAATGAGCACGTTTTCCTTTGCGGACTGATTGAAATTCGGCTCCAGCTGCTCTGTGAGAGTTGGATACAAGTTTAGGTATTGCATGAACAAATTTTTGGAAGAAAAAATTGAGCGACTAATTAATGGAGTTGGATATATGCCATGCATCATTTTCCAACCCGAGACACCCCACACTTAATCATTAGGATAGAAGGCAGGTCAACTTTTAATTAGGACTGCTGGAGTGATGTTTGAACTTTTATTACCGCCACAGAAGTCTGATTGCTTCTGACTCGCTGAATGTCAAAGTTGGACTGTGAGAAGTGCACGTTACTGAAAGGGGTCAAGACCTCTAAAATTTCAAAATAATTTTCCTTTGTACCTTTTCTAAAGAGATCAAATTTTGAATTTCGAAGAACTTATCCACTTGAAATATTTGCACTAACCCTCGTTTTCAAGAATGCAGAATAGTGAGTCAGTCTTTAACAGCCACAGAAACAAAGTGAAAACCTTATATTAACACAATAACACACGGGATGTAAGGTTATTTAACTTAATACTTTTTTTGTTTTTGCATAATCTTGAAGCACAGGCAATTTAAAACTGTCCAGTATCAAGATCCCCCCCCCAAAAAAAAATGTTAAGAAAACTCTGATTAGTTGGATAAAAATGTTAGTCATGACACTTTTATTTACGTGTGGATGTAACTTTTCATCAGTGGTGGGCAGCACTAATCTAAAAATGATTTCCAGTAGCCCTAAAACACTAACTCAAATATTTAGGTCCCCTAACTCTAAAGCACTACCGCACTGAAACTTTTTTTTACCAAAAGCTTATTCTAAAGCACTAAAATAACCCAGTCAACCCATGAACATTCTTCAACAGAAAACAAGAGTCATATATTGGCATGTTGTTCTTTTAAGACTTATCAATAACATTCCACAGCTGTATTTGTGTTCACATATTGTTAATATGTTGGATAAGTGACACACATATGAACAAAATGTGTGAACAGTTTTCACACTCAGCAGTTAACATTAATGTTGATCAATAACATTTATAGACCTCAGTTAGTGCTTCTAAATTTAGCCTATAAATTTAGCATGTGCTAATCCACTAATGAATTTTACAATTCGCAAAAGCCCTAAAGCACTAATCAGGGAATTAGTTCCCTATTAGTGCTTTAGTGGAACTGTGCTCACCACTGCTTTTATGAATTAAATGCCACTTCTAAATATTTCCAGAGTTAATGTCTGCATTTTACATAAACTAAACAAAAAAAAAACATTATACACTGAACATAACTTATTTGTTTAAAAAATAATAATATAGCATGAAACAACAAAGTTTAGTAAGTTGGTGAGATTTATTTTCTTGGAACTGAAATTCTAAATACAGTAAAGCTGTGTGTGTTTTCAGTTCCCTGACCCTGTGTGCTGCATGCTGCACTTGTTTCTCTGCTCCTACACACCTGATTTAAATGGATGAATTATCTCCACAGCAGGTGATCAAATTAAGCTCAAGCCAGTTAATCAGCCTTTAATTTAAATCAGGTGTTGAAGCATGAATAGATGTTAAACATGTAAGACAGTCCTGGGGACTGGGATTTTAAATAGTTCAATAGACTACTTTTAAATGCATCCTAATTATTACATTGTTAGTCAGATTCTTTTTTTTTACTTTTAGAACTATTTTATTGCATATAATTATCTTTAGATTGTTGTTAGGCGCTTTGTAAAATCAACTTAATTTAGTAACTTAACTTCAACTTCAACTTAATTTCAATGTAAAGCAACATTTTGCATGTTTAACAATATTCAAGGAATTAAAGTTATGCTGTCTCTGCTGACAACAAGTGATTTAAATGATGTATTTTTTATCACAAATAAACCTACTTAAGACCTTAAAGTTTACCCAAACAGCAGAAATAAAAGATGTCACACAAGCAGATGCTTGCAACCACAAATTAGGATGAATAGTGCAGCCATTTGTAAGTCATTTAGAGCTCATGATGAATCTGTTTTTAAGAAAGACAATAAAATGTGTCACACATTAAACTTCTCTTTCTGTAAAGAAAATCTCCTGAGGAAGTCTTGTTTTTAGTCCATTAGAAAATATTATGAAAAGTGAAGAAAATGGTCTCCTTCCTACTAAGGTGATCCATTAGTTGACAAATAATAATAACACAAAAATGTTTATCTAATTTTATTAATTGTGTGCACTTTTGAAAACACATCAAGCAAGCTCAGTGGTGATTCCATTTTAGGCTGACCTTTAATTATGTGTTATTTTTATAGCCATTTATCCAAAAGTCATTAGGAGTAATCTCATAGCTTTCTGGTAGTTATGGATGAAAAACAAACCCTTTTGGATTAATTATCATGGATCAACAAAAGTGTCCCCAAATGACAGCTTCTTTAAATAGCTTTTGAGATTTTTCAGCTCGGACCAAAAGGCTTGACAGCAACTGTCTGATTTTTCTGTCCCTGCAGCTTTCCATTTTGAATTATTGGCTTATTTTCGTCAAACACTTAGTGCCTCCCTTTAACCGAAATGAAGAGAGCTATACTTTAAGCTATTTGTTAATTTTATGTCCCTTCATAACAACATTAATTGCACAACTGAGTTTGGGATCTATCACTTCTAACACATCAGGTTTCCTCTGTTGAGCTAAATAAAACCAACAAACATCAGCTGATAGAGATGCTGCAGACAGACTTTGTTCATTGGTTTTCTGACCTCCTGCAGGTAGCTGTAACATGAGCAAGCATCTGATTGATAACTGAGGGACAAAGGGAATGCAAATGGCAGATGTAGAATGAGGATTTATCTTCTGCAAGTTGCCTGACTCAGGCAGCTGATCTACCAAAACAGCTCTTTTGTTTTTGAGGTCCTTACAGAACTGTTTTTTAAGCTCATAACCACTTTGTTGGTGCTTTAAGATCAACACTTATTGGTTTGCTAAAATTACATAAAATAATAAAATGCAGCTACTTTCTCAAGTTTGTGCAAATTATTCACAAATGAAAAAGCAGATAATTTGAACAATGCTCTACATCTCCACACGACAATGGAAGCAATTAGTTTGGGTGAAGTGTTGAACTTCTATAAAGGAACAAAAACACAGAAATCCTAACTAAAACTATAAGTGACTAAAGGGGACTAAATCAGTGGCATCAAAACCCAAATGTTGAAAATGTCTTACAATTTGTCTTCTTCAGCATTTTTTTGAGCAAACTTCAAGGACACCCTGTCATTTTTTTAAACAAAAAATAAATCCAAATGTAATTTTTTTTAATGAACAATTGCTTCAGCCTTGATTCTGAAGGTTGCTGGTCTGATCCCTGACTTCTCCCATTCACACGTTGAAGTGTTTTTGGATAAGACTGTGAAAAAAATGTCGCTCTCCTCATTTATCGCTGCTGTGAACGTTGCCTCCTCAGCACAAGTCTTTTCTTTGAAGCATTTTGCTATCAGATTTTTTTTCATAAAAAAATAATAAATAGAAATAAATCTTCAATCTATCTTTCTCTCTTTATTTTTTTTCAAATCCCTCCCGATTTTGACGACAAACTTACATCCCATCCCCACTGGAAATTTTAATGGGATTTAATGAAAAGACTGCAGTTAAAATGAACACTTATAGATTCTCTCATCATCCTAAACATGTGTCAATGTCCTCATCACGTATACTGTAGATACAACAGAGGCATGGATTTTCTCATGAAAAGATGTTATGAGTTTAAAACAGCTAAATGTCTCCTTGAAGGAAAAATTTCACTAGATATGTATATACTGTATTTGTTACGTATGGAGTGTTTGGATTTGATAAATTAATGCAAATGTAAGAAGAGGAGTGTGAAAAATTAACCCCACTGCTAAAATATTCTGTATTTTAAAGGGTATATATGCAAAGTGCACTTTTTTTAGCCGTTAAAATAATTTTGTTGTGTACAAATTTGAATTTAGTCTTTTTGCGTAGATATTAGGGGGGCAACGATACAGAAAAATCACAAGTTGGTTCGGTTTGATACTTTAGTCTCATATTTCTATATTTTTTTGATACAAACAAAGATAAATGTCCATCCTCTTCTTAACCTGTAATTTATTGAAATTATTATGAGCAGTTGTTTAAGCTAAAAAGTACAGATTTAAATTAAATGTTCTGCACTCGACAATGCAGACTATAGGTGGAGTAGTCGAACACATCATCTTCAAAAAAAAAACGGTATTGTTCGATAAACCTAGAGCACTGTATTGAATGATTCGATACAGATACATGTCTTTGTTGCACCCCTAGATATCTTTATATTCTGTTTGGGTCATACTTTTCAACAATTTCAGTTTTCTCTTTTTTCTATTATGTTTTTTGAACTGTAATAGTTTTTGCGACAGAACTGACAAATAAAGTTTGGACTTACCAACTACAATTTTGTCATCTTCAATCTCCTGTTGGCTTCAAAACGTGTTGATCTGAGACACTCCTCAGAAAAGGGGTGAAAGAGGGGCTTGTGGAGTTACAATAAGGAGAAATTCAGATCAAAGCAGTTCCACTTTTAGTCCAAAAATGAATGATATTAAATGTGAAAAAAGTAGAATGTAAAAGCATGATGTGTGTTCTTTAAGTGTTCATTTAGTTTGTTTTGGGTTTTGTGTCTGTGTGAGTGTGTGTGTGCTTCTTTCAATTTCCACAACCCTCTGCACTATTAATCTCAAGCATCACCACCTCTCTCCATCACGTCAGCATCAGCACCCCTCAGTCTCGCTGACTTGTTTCCAGTTACTCTTTCTGTTATTCTCGACAAGCTAATTAATTTCCCCTAAAAAAATAAAAAAAACCTCACCTGTTTTATGTACCATTCAAATGGCAGTTGGACGTGTGCCATTATGTTTGCTGTCTTCAAAATAAATGCAAGTAAATTAGTTTTTTTTTAAATATTTAATTATTATGCGTTGGCAAGTGAATATGTAATTCATACAAAAGAAAAAAAAAGATCCAGTTAGTTGCCTTGGATGCAATATTGTTGAATTTAACAGCTATTTTGAGAATAATCAGCACATTTATGGTCTTTGTGTTGCACCCTCACTTCATCTCTGTCCTGTAACGGCCCCAGTCACCTGAATTATCAAAACACCAGGGTCTTACCTCAGCTTGGTGCCTGCAGGTATGGTCATTAGTTCTGCTCCTGTGCTTACAGAAGTGAAATCCCGGGTCAGCTGGAGGCAGTGAAACATTGGAGTGAACGGCATCCTATCCAATTACTTGTCACCTCTACACATACCGGTGTAGAAACTTGAGAAGACCACATGAGACAAGCAATTACATGGAAAAAAAGGATTCTGATCACAGCAGAGGCGTAACACACCTCTGACTCTCCTCACCCCTGTTGTCGTTTTTTTACATTCTAAAGTAAGACAAACATTGCATCGATTCTTCTTTGAAACCCCTGGAAGCATTTGCCTACACATGTATTCAAAGTATGTTCAGGATCTGGGAGGAAACATCACTTTGAAGGTGAATAACTGCCTCTCAAGGATAAATAACAGAAGCGCATGGATTTTTTTTTTTCTTTTGTGTGTCCCATTTAGTTTTGACCAGAAAAAATTAATGAAGTAAATTAATAAAACAATTATTATGGTGAAATGTTTTATTTGTTTATTTATTTGATGTAATGTAAAAAAACAGCTGAAACAATTTTACACATACTCGCTGGAATACTGATCAGCGTTTTTTGTTTTAGATGACACACAGTTTGGTTTAACAACATTCCCCTTTTTAACAAAATACAACAGGCTGTTATGAAATGCAGTATGTGTTTTCCAGGTACATATTTTAATTCTGTACCCTAATTTAGTAACTTTATTACTTTCAGTTGTTATAAGAATGCTGTTTACATCAAAAGTAAATATGACTTTGCATCATAGTCTATCTAAATCGTGGATCATCAATTCCAGTCCTCGAGGTCTGCAGCCCTGCTTGTTTTACTTGTTTCTCAGCTCCAACACACCTGATTTTAATGAAGAGATGATTATCAGGTTTCTGCAGAACTTGGAAGAGGTAATTCACTGACTGAATCAGATGTGTTAGAGAAGGTAAACAAGTAAAACATGCAGGGCTGAGGACCTCAAGGACCGGAATTGATGATCCCTTTTATTTTATTTTTTACTTTTCATTTCAGGTGTTATTCTATGTAAACAAACAATAGCTGGTAGCCTTTAACATTTGTATCTCATCAATATTTTTCTTATTATAGAAAGTGCAATTTATACGATCCTGTCATTTTAATTGATAATTATGACAGATTACATTTACACAATGTAAACAAATGATGGTATATTGTTACATGGATCAGCTCCCCACCATGTTGCCACATGCTGTGTAATTAGCTTTATTAAACATAATCTTTATTATACTCCAGTATAGAAGTTTAGGTCACATCCACAGCGACACAAACAGCTTCTATTAACAATGACAAACAGCTTTGCTCACTCATAAAATTCAATGAGTCGGTTACCTGACATGAGTTAGTTTCAAGATCTTCATCACAGAGACCTCGAAACTCAGGAAATTAATGTTCATGTCAGAATTTTCTTTCCTCCCACCTTTTCCTGTTTGTTTTGGTGACTTAACAGAAATGAACTTGTGTTTTCAGCAAACCCCATTTGAAACTTTCTGACAGCCCACTGCTGAGGCCAAGTTACACATACAGAGTAAAGAAAAAAAAACTAAACTAAATCTAAAGACGAATGTGACTCAAAAAAAGGCTAAGAAATGATGTCTGGAAGAAATGAAAATAAAGTAAATAAATAAAAAAAAACCTCTTTTCACCTGAACAGAAGGGAACGTCTGGTACCGAGCAAAGCTTTCACATCTGTTGAAGGTGAATATTTTCTTGACTGACAAACCAAACAACACATGTTGAATTCAGACTTATGACTTTAGCAACATTTACTGGCTTTTGTTTCATCGTAGAAAACATAAAGCCTTCTTCAAAAAGAACTAAAAAAAACGTGTCTTTTCTCCTCGTGTCTCATCCAGGTCGTTGCAGGTCGGTAGATGCTGATAACCCTGAACAGAACTGGGTGTTTCAGCGTCATGATGTTAAATTTGAAAAAAAAAAAGTGGTTTAAATAATTTCAACCTTCACAGTAAACAACTGGTAATAAACTTGCTTCTTTTGATTTAACACTTAAATTTTACACAAGCATGGACTGAAAGAACAGTGTTTTCTTAGAAGTATCTATAAACCCTGATGAAGCAGAGGGATTTTTGTTTAGCTCTAGTTGAAGATTGAATTAATATGAAAAAAAAAATGAAAATGAACATATCACAGTGATACATACAATATATATGATGCTTACAGTTAGTTCTTGTGACTCACTGCATTGTCTGTTGTTCAGGTTACCTTCTTTGTCCTTAAAATAAAAAAGAAAGGTCCTTGAATTTGGTGTGGTTGTAGCTGAGAGTCACTCTGTGCACATAGTCCAGCTGCTGATTATTGTGTGAAATCCTTGCATCAAACTTTTGCATTAAATGCTGAATTTAAAGGAGTTTGCCTTTAAACAAATTGTCCCCTGAACTATTAGACGGATGAAAAGCAATGACTTTGGGACAGTAATTGTTGGATATACATCTACAGTTGAATAATTATGGCTATTCAACATTAAAGGGGCCATATCTAGCAAAATCCACTTATATTGCCAATAAATGCATTTTGTTGTGTACTTGAAATTTGAGCTGGGCGGTTTGTACCAAAAAACAGTTTTGATTTTTGTTATGTTGTGAATTTTCTGAATACCAGCACACCAGTTTAAATAGCCTGTCTCTAGGAGTCTCTAGGAGTGCAGAAAATTAGAATTTAGTCTCTCCCGGTGCTACATAAATATTTTTCTATTTTTTATGATGTGATGATCTGAACTTTTATGATGTTATGATGATCTGAACTACTACATCAAAATATTTGTGATGAAACTGACGACTAATGTTTGGACTTATCAACTACAATTTGGTGGTCTTCATTTCCTTGTGGTCTTCCCTTGTTGACATATTTTAATTAAATTGTAAAAAAAAAATAGTTTCTGTGCCAATATAAACGGCTTTATCAAAGTACAATAAACCACGGGGGCGTGGTGTGAAGCGTCTTGTTTGGATTTAAAGAGAGAGCCTCAAAACGAGTTGATCTGAGACACAACTCAGAAAGGGGTGAAAGAGCGGCTTGTGGAGTTGCAATAAGGAGGAATTCAGACCAAACCTTTGCAATTCCACTTTATATAGACCTGAATGATTTAAATGTGAAAAAAGAAGGATTTAAAAAATGGAGAAAAAAACCCAACATATTCCAATTGTTACATTTTGCATTATTGCATAACATTGTGCACAACTTTATTTTCAAGGTTTGGCCAATATGGCTCCATCATTTCCCAACATTAAATGATTTTGGTGTAAAAGCCATCAGGCAATGTGCATTCCTTCAAGGAAAGCAAGGCCTTACACAGTTTACACAGATTAGGAGATTATCTTTATTCAGTAACAGGATTAGGTATTAATTATTGTTGTCCTGCTTTTCATTCCTACTATCTCAGCAGGAAGTAATCACTCAATAATCACTTGTCATTCAAATAACTCAAATGCCTCATTCTTAAATGAATGGAGTGTTGCTCTTACTTACAACGTGTTTGAGGGTTTTGCATGGAAATATCTTCTAAATTAGTGACTGCAGTTCTAAGGGGGAATACGTCTCTCAGTGGCACCAAATGTGATGGTGCTGAGTACTTTATCCTGCTGGCATTTTAGTGAGTTTTAAGCCGGTCTGACAGCGATGCCGTGAAGTAAAAAAAAACTAACAAAACCTGTTGAAGTATGATAGAATTTCAACCCCAAGGCTCATAATCCACCAGTGTGGGATAAATTTCTAAAAATAAGTTTAATATTCAAGGAGAACGGTAAAGGTCATCCCAATACCTGCTTGTTTTATCATCAAATAAATTTTATGTTTAATTAGGGCTTTTCAGGTTTTCATTTCTTTTATTTTCCTGGTAATTTCCTCATATTTCATTTTTTTTTCTACTAACCTGCCATGTACAAAGTTGACTTTAAAAAAGCTGATTCAGGTCTTTCGAAGATGGATTGACTGCTTGATGATAATCCGATGAATTTCCACATACATGAATGCTGTAATTGACGATGCACCTCTCTGCTCATAAATTACAGCTGATGGTGTGTGGTATGGGTTGATGGCGCTGCACATAATTAGGCTCAGTAGCATAGGTATCATTTAATTAAAACTGCTGTGACAAAGGAGGCATGTATCCAAACAGTCAAGCTCAGGAAAACAGGAGTGGAGGTGGGATAGAAGCTTAGCAGATGGCTGCGAGGAAATGCAGTAATAGATGCAATATATAGATTAAACCGACAAAAAATAAATACAAATCCACCAGTTTTTAGAATTAAATGCATCGTTTTTGTTGTGTTTTTCTCATTTGTAAAGGTGTTAAACTCCGATTGTTAACAGTTTGTACGCTTATCAACACCTGCACATATGAGCATGAAAAAAATAATCAAGAAACTACTAAATATTTACTGACCTGACTCAGTGATGCTTTCATCAAATTTAATTAAAAGCATCAGAGGCAAAAGATTGAACCGTGCCGAGTGCAGTTTAGTCTTGGTAGAGTGCTGCTGTTGACAGTTTATTGTCCTTTTGTTTGCATCTTCTCGGCCTCCATCTATCTAGTTTTAGTGCATAGTGGAGATTGCTTTTGTTGTGTTAGTTGCTGTTATTTTACAGCTTTACTATCATTTGTCCAACTTAAGGGGCTCAGCAGAACGATGCTGAAAAGGAGAATTTGTGTTTAGTCACGCTACGGCGGCCGGATTTAATTTCTGTCTTTTCCGGCATTGTGGTGTGGTTTGTCCAACCTTTTGGCCCCCGATTTAAATTCTGTTTTTGCAACATAAAGTGAGCGGCGAAAGCAGCAGACGTCCTCATGGGTGCCAGAGCCCCACCCCTGGAGGTGTAAGACGAGTGAGCGCGACAGGAGCTGTGCAGCTGTGGGCGACCGGTTCCTCCTGAGGGGTCTGCAGATGCTGACGCTGACAGATCAAGAGAGTGATTATTCAGAGCTTAAGAGTTGAACGGGGCGCTTGTGTTGGCTGGCTCCCGCGGGAGCAGATTCATTCCAAATCACGCCTCCATAAATCACACTCTCATATTTGGCACAGTTTGAAAACAGCAGTACAGAGCAAAGGTGGTCACACTGATGAAAGAGTGTTTGTCATGAAAGACTCAGCACCAGTGACCACCAAGCAGTGTCGCTGAGGCAGCATGAGGAACAAGTGTTGCTACACTCAACTGTGGAGTACAACTCATCTTATTTTAATGAAGACATTTCAAATTTGTTTACACAGTTGAATCCCTTTTTGATGTTGCTGTTAGCGTTTGATGAACAGAAAAGTCAGTTTCAACAAGCAATGTTTGTAGTCCACCATCTGAAATTAAAATAGAACTATGTTCAAAGCCATATTTTTCCCACGTTAACATGCATTGTGGTAGTTTAGTAGTTTGAGTGATCTGTCAAACTCTCTTCTCTCTTTAGACAAAAATGCTTGCTCAAAAAAAATGACACATTTACCTTTGATGATGGAAACAGTCTCAGTCGACATCATGAGGACTGGAGCTAAATGTTTAAATCAAGCTGAAGCTAAATTATGTGTTTTCCTTTCCTTTAATAATACAAAACAAATTTTTCTGTGTATACAGTATGCTGTGTAGGTCTTTTTTGAACAAGAAATTTTTGTTTTGATTATATTTTCTTTTTGCAGACAATAGCGCAGACTTAAAAGGAAACATGCAAAATCCACTTATTTAGTTGTTAAATGCATTTTGTTGTGGACTTGGAGGTCTATAAGTGCAGAAAAGTTTGACTTAGTTGTTCCCGGTACTGCAAAGATATCTTTATATTCTGTGTATATTCTATTTCTCTATTTTCTATCACATTTTCTGAACTATTACGTCAAATAATCTGCAGCTGAATTACCATATAAGGGATTAACTTTCATTTTCCTCTGGTTTCTGGGTCAGAATCTGGCTCCAACATGTAAGGCTGGATAGACACGTTTTCTGTTGTTGACATTTTTCAGTTTAGGTGTAAATAAAATGTTTCTGCATTGCTAGAAAATGTAACCCCCTCTCTCAAAAAGGAGTGGACCAGTTTGGAAGCAGGAGGGGCGGGCTTGAAAAACCTTAAAGGAACAGTAACAAAATCAATTAATTTGAAACGCACATAAAAAAATAATAATAATAATAAAAAAAAAATAATAAAAAATATATATATATAACCAACCAAATAATTTTAAATAACCAATGTGTAATTCTTCAACCTGCAATATGTTTTGACTTTTATAAAAAAGAAGCATTCCAAAAAAATAAAAAATAAAAAAAATCAGATTAAACATCTACATTGTTTATTTTATTGCAAGATGATGCCATAAAGAACACAATGCAATCATTAAAATTAAAGGTCTTATTGAAATATTGATGCTGAAGCGATTTCACGTTGTATCAGTAGCAGCACAAATGGAAATTACAGAAGCTTTGTAAACAGTATATCCATGATATTTATTCTGCTTCTGCTGTCAGACCGACATCGTAAAACGATTGTTAGTTTAAGCGTTAAACCTAGGAGGAATTCCACTCTTTTAAATATTTCATCATCAAGTGGTTTTGTCCCATCAGTTGTTGGCAAGGAAACAAAGTGTTAACAGCAGCACATTCCTCTGGCACCAAACCCCTACAACAGTTTCAGTGCGTTGTCATTCAAAAGCAATTTAGGAAGCAGTAGGATCTCATTATTACACCAATTTAATTCCAATTAGAAGAAATGAATCAAATTATCTTTTTTTGCAGCACGCTGAAAAATAACTGGCTGAGAAAGCAACATGACTGACGTATAGAACTACATTATATCTGCAAATTGATCCTTTTTTGTCTTATATTTGCTTATTTCAAAGGACAAAATGTCAAACAGCTAAATTAAATAATTCTTTGACAGCACTTTAAAAAGTCAGTTAAGCATTTATTGTACCCAAAATTGAATTACTTTTTTTTTTTTTTTGCTGTGAAACATTTGCTATTTTATTACTGATCTGAGGGCATGTTAAATCAATAAAGCTGATCTAGAGAGGGATGGATAACAAAATGAGCATCAGTATTCAACAGGTCCTTTGAGTAGATCGATAAAACAAATCTTTTTAGTGAAGGCATTGCTGAAATAAAAATAAAAGATTCAAAATTCTGCCGGGGTTTATCTGAGTGCTGTTACACTAACATTTGTTCGATTTTATATACGTACTTTTTAAAGAACTTTAACCTTTTGCTTCAAAAATTGTATATTTGTTTGACATTTGTTGTTGTGAATACCATATTTTATTTTGTTTCATAAAGTCATGCAAACATAGCTAAGCTTGGGTGTGGGTGTAAAATCAAGTTTTGTAGTTTCCATTCTCACAGATACATTTTTTTGTGGTCAGCTCCTGTGAGTAGCACAATGTAAGCTCTTGTTCAAGGCTGATGGAACTTTTCACAAAAAAAGGTGTCAGCAATTTTGTTCCATCTCAACCCACATTCTACTTTCCACTTGCTGCATGTGGAAAATTAGGCGCCTGGACTCCTGTCATAGAAAAAAAAAAAAGCTGATGCTATGAAGTGGCGACTTGCAAGTGCAGTTGTGTTTCACTGCAACCACATCAGCACACAGATAAATGGGAAATGCTTAAACATAAAGTTGCTATCCCAAGTCGTAATGAAGCTATGAGTGAAATTTATTAGAACGAGCATTTTAGGTTGCTCAACAGCTAAACTCTACGCCGATACCACATCATTACTGCACAACAGAATGCTTCAGCTCAGTTGCAGTATTGACTGGTGCAGAAAGTCTTCCCTGTGTACAGAAATAGCCTAATTTAAAGATGTAGCAAGTCAGCAATCGGCTCTTGTGCAAGATTGTCAAAGCATGAGCAGCTAATCTTAATGCAACACAATGGTGAGTTTAATACTCCACAGCCTGTCTTCTGCTGCTGGCCACTTGTCCTACCAGCTGCCACCCAACATTTCACTCATATAAATCAGCAGCGGTCCAGTGACATCCTCAATCTGACAATAGCATCAGATAAATGAGTTTCAGCTTCAAAACGACCAGCTCTGCACATTTAGGAGAACATAAGGATGGATATAAGTTTAAAGTTTAGAGAAAAAGGTTTTGTAGACTTGTTTTTTTTTTTTCTGTGTGAAGAAAATATGCTGCAAGAAGACCTTTCAAGCATCGACTGTTGGGACTTCGGCGATATGAAAGTCAATTCAAACCGTTTTCAGCTCTGATGGGGTTTTCATGGATATCAATATCCACCAGGTCTTGCTCCTTGGGTCTTTGCTTTGCACAGCAACTCTACAGCACATTATATAAACTTTATTTTCTTTTTGTAGGTGAAAAAAAAAACATATTCAGCTGGTAAAATTTATTTTCCAACTCAAGCTATAGATTCTTTCTGTCAAAGTGATTTAATTGATGTGCATTGAGATAGCTTGAAACCTCATAGTGTTTGTGACTAAAGACTCTGACCACAGGAAAATGCCAAAGAAGCTTGGGCTGTTTTAGATTAAAATCAATAGAGTTTGATTAATAGTCTTTGAAATATCTCTAAAAACCCTTCTATTTACACTTAAAGTGCTTTGTGAAGAAAACTAAGGATGAATCACTGTGAAATGAAACAAGTTCATGAACTTGCTGCCAACTAAATATTTGAACAGTGCTATCACCTTATTGTGTCTGTCTTAAAAAAAACTCTTTTTTAAACTTTTGTTGAAAATCATGCTATGTCCTCAAGTCTTCTAAAAGAAAACCACCCCTCAAAGGGAAGTATTGCACTTACTCATGTGTTTGGGAATAAATCTGAGACATTAAAAGTTCAGGTAAATAAAAATCCACAGAAAAAAGTTTGGCCTAATTTTCAAGATAATTATTTGTAATTAAATATGTTTAATATGTTCATATTTCTTTCAGCAACTATCTAGCATCTGTCACAATGTTACTAGAGTAACATGTCCCTTTAGCATTAAAAGCCCAAAATATTGATCAAATGAATCAAGTCCTTGTGAACCAGAAACTGACCTTGTATTTTCTGTATTGATGTCTGCTACTAGTTTGATTACCTTGTGTTTCTTTGTTCATCTCTTCCTCAGTTCATGAATAAAGCAATCATAGAGGTTAAGTGAATGGCCTTGGATTGGGCTTGATTGCAAGCTTCCAAATAGCTGCAATTTAAATCATTGCTTTTTCTTTCTCTTTATGACACAAGTTTTGTTTTGTTTTTTCTTAAAATAAAAGTGCCCTCTCTGTGTGTCTTCCTTGTTCCAGGCCAGTGGGGTCAGTGTATCGGGGAGGAGTGTGGTTCTGGTGGGGTTCAGACGAGGACAATATGGTGCGTCCACATGGAGGGCTGGACAACCCATCACTCGCACTGCCAGCACATGGACAAGCCAGAAAGCAAGAGGCAGTGCTTTAAGGTCTGTGACTGGCACCAGGATCTCTTTGAATGGGAGCTTTCTGATTGGGGAGGATGTGTTCTCGTCCCGTTCTTCTCCAACGAGCTCAAGCAGAGGACAGCCGAGTGCGTTACGGCGCAGCATGGCATCCAGAAGCGCCACATCCACTGTGTCCGCACTTCGAACCGAAGCACAGTCAGCTCAAGGATTTGTGAATTCTTTTCCCAGAAACCACCTATGGAGCAGGCGTGCCTGATTCCCTGCCCTCAGGACTGTGTGGTTTCAGACTTTACCTCTTGGTCAGTTTGCAGCAAAACTTGTGGTGCCGGTTTGCAGCACCGGACTAGACATGTTCTGGCCGCGGCAATGTACGGAGGGGCGAATTGCCCAAACCTAACTGAGACCAGGACTTGTACCAACTCTGCTAAATGCCCCGTTGCAGAGAGCGAGTACCAGTACAGCCTTAAAGTGGGGGCGTGGAGTAAGTGCCGACTGCCCCATCAAAAAGATACCCTTTTAAATGGGAGGACCACAGTGGACTTCAGCACAAGCTCCAGTGAGAACAACACAATCACGATGCACACAGTGGCTTCTCACCACCACTCTCATCACAGCCACCACCATCACGCACAAGTGCACATTAAATACCCAATGTCGTGGGAACTAGAAGTGGGATACCAGACGCGGCAGGTTCGTTGCGCCAGAAGTGACGGCAAGAACGTCATGCTGAGGTAAGGTGTTGTGAGGTCTTTACTTTTCATACAGTTAAAAAGTAATCAACAAGAATAGGAAAGAGGAAATTAAAGCGAAATTGGTGGAGAGGGGTTTTGACAAATGTTTCACTACTTTCTAAAAACCAGTCTTGGTTATGGTCCCCTTGAGCTAATAAAGACAATGCTGAATTGTCTGTGCGGGAAAATAAAAATATATTTATTTTGATTAGAACAAGAATTTGTTTTTACCTTTTAACTTCTGTTAAACCGACTACATGCACAAAACTACAAATATTATTAAAATCTAAATCTAATCCTGCACAATATCAGAAAAAAAAACTTGCAACGTGCAAGTTTATCGTGACGAAGAAATTAAGTGATGATTTTCTTCACTCCTCCTTTTATGTTCTGTCATATCATCTAGGGCAGTGAGTCTGTTGGACTGACTAACTATATTTGCATGCGGAAAGTGAATGTGTGCTACTTGAAACAAAAAGGCGTGTGATTTATTGCTGTCCAAGCAGTCCTTTGTGATATTGATATTGCACTCACTGATATTGCAATGATTATATATTTTTTCATATATTGTGCATCCCTAGAAGGATGCTGTGTCAAAAAAAAGGTGTGTATTTGGTCAGGAGGGAAGCTCTGTGCAGAAAATAAATGTTGTCTCCCATTATTGTATTGTTTATCGTTGTGTGGGGAGTGGTTAAAAAGTAACTGCATGCTGGTTGTAACAGCACTTGCACCGATGGTCATCCCCTCTCATGATCCCCAGTGGGGCATTTTGTTCATGTGGAGGTGTTTTCAGTGAGACAAAATGCTTTCTATTGATGGTGGTAATTCATTCAATTATAACTAGATTATGTGAGAGCTGGTGTTTCACCAGCATGTTGGCAGGGAGGTGAGGTATTATTGTGTTAAATGTTAAGTGGTGCTCCCCTCAGTCGCTGCTTTTTGAGCTGACCCTGGTATTTGGATTTGATAAGAATGGATTTTGCTGCACACGTTTGAACACAAAGCAGGGACGCGCACACACTTACACACACACACAGTCTTAAACAATATGTGCTTTTTTTTTTGTCAGAGAAAGAGGAAAATCATTACATCTATATTATGGCCCATTGTCTAAATGCCACTAAATACCATCTTCTTGGTGTAAAGTGACACCATTATGTGGCTGTTAAATTCAATATCAGACGACTATCCGTAGAGGTTAGAATATTAGGAGGAAAATAAAACATCCTTGGTTGAATTATGCATATTATTGTTTTTAAATTTGGTCATGAGTAGTGCATTCATTCAGAAAACAATATCATGTCTACCTGACCACTTTAATTTATATATAAATACTGTGTATAAATACACACAGTGAGATAGAGTGATAGGAACAGTAAAATAGACTAGAAAAAAAGAACCTACAAGATTCAGCTTGTAGGTTAAAGAAAAAGGATTTGATGAAGGGACACAAAGTACATTTTTATCCTAGATTATGTTCAAGATTATTCAGAACACATGGTTTTCATTTGTCTTACACTTATTTAAACAACACCTAAATGACAGCAAGCCAGAGCTTCAACATTCAGGGTTTCAAAACAAGTAGGTTTGAATAATGCATCAGCAGCATTGTTTACACACTGCGCTAAGCTACAACTGAAGCAAAAGATACACATCTTAAGTCTCTGATTCAACATAATGGTTTAAGTGAAAGTTTTTTTTTTGTTTCCCTTAAGGGAAAATACAGTTAAACAATTATCATAATCCAGTTTAGCTTTTAAAATATAAAAAGTTGATAAGACTCAGAAATTTGTCTACTAATCTTTTTAAGTGTAAAAATACTTAAAGGGGCTATATCATGTAAAATCAACTTTTTGGAGCTTTATACCGTGTTATAATGTTACCCTCTCATCAAAAACATGCCCAGAGTCTTACTTTGCTTCATTCATGCATGTTTGAGTATTCCTGCAGCATGTTT
>JARVGW010040991.1:0-26890 GCA_031762495.1 Anablepsoides rubrolineatus
TTGTGGTTGATGACTGTTTATGTTTCCTGCTGGCTGTGACACAAATTGCCCCATGGGGATATTAAAGATAACTTGAACTTGAACTTAATGCTTTTTTTAAATTTATTTATTTACGTGTAATCTTTAACTGTGAATTTAGTCCTTCAGAAACCTGTGAATATGTCCCAACGCATTTTAAATTTGAAGACACGTGATATAAAGCGTATCACTACGGTAAAGGGGTAGTGTGTGGTCATGCAAACATACATTATGGAAAGGTTAGTCTGTTATAAGTAGCCCACCTGGACTATGTAGGCCAACATGGGCTGCGTTCTAGGCTTCAGCCCCTGAATTGGGGTTTTTTGCTCAGACATTCTAATCCTTTAAATTATATAGTCCACTGTAGATGTAAAAATCCCCAAATGAAATCTGGAAATTTGTGCACAGTCCCATACAGAGTGATTCACCTTTCTATGCAAAATATTTATGATCAAGTTCAAGAGTACATTATTGTCAAAATCTATGTATGTAACAGGGTTAGCACAGACGTTGAAATTGCGTTACTCTGTAAATCACAAAACTGGGTCACAGCGTGGGCACTTGTGCTGAGCTGTGTAATTCCTCATTCTGTGTCACTAAAAAAAAAAAAAGACAAAATATTCAACAAAGTACTCAGCTGGCCTTGACATCACTGTGAGTCTACAAGAGTAAAAACATCTTGTACAAATCAGAAAACTATTAGTTTGGATAACTGAGTTTGAGATTCACTGAGAAATATTCATTCTGGTACCCCCTGTAGACTTTAATTAGTGATGAATTAAGCCTCTGGTCTCAGCTTGCTGGAACATGGTCCCTTTCTGCTCAAATATTTTACCACTGACCTCTCTGAAAGGCTGCCAGGAATGTCAGATATCCTGACTGCGTGGGAGTGCCTTGCTGAGTTCCTCCTGGGCAGCTTGCTTGCCTCCTCTGCTCTCTGTTTCATCTATTAGCAGTGCCCTCTGCAGGATGCCAGGACTGCATGTGATGATGTAAGCACATTTCGCCTGTGCTATGCAACAGCCTGTGGCTAAGAAGTGATGCGGGGCAGAGACTCTTTTCATTCACTCTCTTCTTCTTTTTCGTCTTGCTGCTAATACAGATGGTATAAAAACTTTGTAAAGTTCGAACTACAGTATCAAAAAAGCTACTTATTATAGATATAAAACTGGAAACATGCTCGATACTTTGCTCACTAAGAGAATCATGTACACTGTTGGGGTCAGTGAAATGTGCACAGTCACTTAGATGTCATATGGTGTCAGATAAACATGTGTCACAGGATGATAGTCCATTGAGCTTATTCATGTGTTTCTATGGTTTTAAGCTGTAGAGTGAACCAACATCTGACAGCACATTTTGCATTCATTCATTCAAATGATTTTATGTTTGTGTGAAAACAGAATGTGTCACTGAGGCTGAATCTTGACCTTGTGAGAGAAGCAGCTGATAGAGAGACTGAGTTACTTGTTGTGGTCATGAAGGCCTTCAAGGTCTGCTTCTCCTGTGGAAGGTTGAGGAAAACGGAGGAAGGCCTTGATGTTAATTAATGAATTATTTTAGTAATTGAAAACCCTATCCTTTGTTTTGTTATGTTTTCTAAAGCCTTTGACACATGTACACTTTGTACTTCCCTCTGCAGTGTCTTTTGTAAAATACAGACAATGTAGAGTTTTTGTTTTTGTTTTTTCCTAATTCAGAGCCTTTATATCTTCTGAAAAATCTCCCTCCACTCATCATTATATCTTCAGCTTGTTGGGACCAAGTCTCTTTTTTGGATTGGATATTACAACTAATGTAAAATATTTGTTATAGACTTTAACAAAACTGACCATTATTAGTTGCTGGCAAGCTGTTTCCTTTTTTTTCTAACAGTAGAGCAAAGAAACAATGTTTCAGTTTCAAGAAGAGGCTGATGAAATTTCAACATACGCTGTAGAAACTGCAAGGTCAGAAATCTTGGTTTATAATGAATTTTATTATGCTTGCAAACATTGTTTAGTTTTGATATTGACAAGTGCGAATTTGAGCCTGTGGCTATTTGTGTTACTAAAAGTCTGCTGCCACTCAGCTGTGGAAAAGGTGGGTTTCAGTTCACATCTTTCTTTTTTCACTCGTTAAAATGAAGGTTCGTTTGACTGATAATTTGTAAGTATTGTTTTAGAGCACAGGGTGACTGGTTTAGAGTCAAAAACATTTAAGTGCAACTGTTATCTATCAATCATCATATTACTACTATCTGCTAAATCCCGCAATTAATCTTGATTTTTTTTTTTTGGCCATTGTTGCCCAACCCTAACCACAAATGGAGGTAACAGTGGGCTTTCTGTGGACCTGGTAGATTATTTTTATTTGTAAATAGGAAATATTATGTGTGGCCTATACTCTCATCGAATTAGCAAACAATAGTGCAGGCCAAAAACTGCTATGGAAGCATTTGTTGGGTATTTTTGAGTGATTCCAGTTTTTTTTTACTTATTCCAGTTGGTCTTAACTCTCCTGCTGCCCTTCTGTCAAAATGACCCATAAGAAAAAAAAAGAAAAAATAATAAGAAAAAAAATTCTAGTGCGCAAATTTCCTTACAAAAAAGGGAAAAAATGGGTGCCTGGTTCAGAAAAAAATAAAAATAAAAATGGGACAACCAGCACTCCAAAAACTGCCCTTATTAAAACATGGTATTTTTTATAGTGTTGGTTATCCCATTTTTATTATTATTATTTTTTTAAATGACCCACAAGGCCAATTTAAACCTAGATATGCGTTCTGCTAGAGAAGAGCTAAATACCAGTTTGTACCAGTGTCAAAATGCAGCTTTTGCTCTCTTGAGACACGTTGGACACATCCATGATAAAATCAAAAAGGGTTTGGGACACTTGCAATGACTTTTTCTTGTTTGAGAGAAAATTTGTCACACAATGTTCAAGTGATGAGGCTGCAAGCCTCTGCGACTCAAGCAATGAAATTGAGAAAGATGCAAGAGACATTCTGTAAACTCCCTCGTGAATGCTATTGGCTAACAAGTGTTGATGATTGTTAATGTTGACATCACAAATTGCTCAACATGTAAGGCTGGATGGACAAGTCTTCCATTGTTGACATCTTTTAATTTGTGAATACAAAGTTTTTGGAGCTGCTAGATAGTCTTAAACCCCACTTGCAAAGAATAAAGCTTCTCTTGAAGTTTGAGGGGGCGGTATGTGAAGCGCTTCATTTGGATATAAAAACACAGTCTCAAAATTAGTTGATCTAAGATACACCTCAGAAAAGTGGTGAAAGAGGGGCTTGTGGAGTTACATTTAGGAAAAGTTCCGACCAAAGCATTGGAGTTCCACTTTATATAGACCCCAATTGAATTATTTAAATGTGAAAAGAAGGATTTAAAAGCATATGTCTCCTAAAAGTCGATCTCATCTCTTCACATCTTTTTGTTGTTGTTGTTTTTAGTCAGCTTTAACTTTTCCTTCTTTTCATGCTCTTCCCACTTTTTCTCTCTCCAGTTTTTCCCTCCCTCTTCTTTCAACCCTCGCCCCACCCTTTTTGGAACGGCGAGCTTTGGGTTGGGTGACAGCAGCAGCTGCAGAAGGAGCAGCTGCTCTATGTGTGTTCCTGGATATGTGCAGTTTGTGTGTATACATGCCACAGCTTGTCCCCTCCACCAGACTGCTTGGGCAGGGTTGGTCCCAGCAGGGTACCACAACCCTGCCAACAGCCCATCAACCGAACCAGGCGCTTGTGTCGCGATACACTTAAAACACGCAAGCGCATGTGCACAAACACTTCTCACAAATATGAAAGCCAAATGCACAGCCCTACACAACACCACTCCTTTACACAAACATTCATATTCAAATGCACTCCCCATTCAACGAGAAACCCAGTTATTCATTCAGTTATGAGTGAGAGTGAAATATATGGAAATAAACCCTCACAACTTCCGTGAGTCATCCATCCCCTTGCGGAGTTTCTGACAGACAGAATGCAATTTAGGAATATTCAGTCTGCAACGTAAAAGGATGAAGAATGAGGCAGGTGTTTTATATGACAAAAAAGGGAGAGAAACATGCCTGATTACAAGCACACACTCTGAAGTCTTTTCACACAGCAGACTCCAAGGTTTAGTGCCCAGGGCAATGTTAAGCTGAACTCTCCCGGTGTCTGAGGGTGAAGGGGGATCATCACATTTCATAGTCAATGGATAGTCCTCAGAGGCTTTCATCCTGTACAGAGGCGATTTCCATTCACTCTCCCTGCATGAGTGTGCAAAACTCCCCCCTTATGACCCCCATCCCACAAACACACACACTAACCCGTCTAGTTACAGGCATTTTTTAGACTGTTCTCAAGTTGCCACTGTCTGTCTTTGACGGCTCTAATGAGAGATAGGCCTGGGGCGATGATTTATCACAGGTAAATAAACAAAGCTATATAGGCTAATGTTTGCTTTGGATGGCTGTAGTGCATTGTTTTGTGGGGCCCGGTTGAATGTGGCTTGAACTGGGTGAAAAAGAAGGAATGAAAGCAACAAGAAAATAAATGGTAAGAAGAAAAAGGGAGAGAAAATAATGACAGGGAGACAGGGAGAGAGAGAAGAGTAGCGAGATGAGAAGAGATTGGAGCTATCATCCAGTTAGCTGCTGGTGCTGGGGGAATACTGTCTTGTCATCGGAGCCAGTCATGCAGACGAAGAAGCAAGAGCTTCTGTTGCATCTTGGTGTTACTTTGTGTCTGCACAGCACCATCTTATTGCTTTGTGGCAGTTTACTTTGTCTGACCATTCTTCCCAACCCTTCCAGTTCTCTGTTTTTTTCTTTTACCCTCATTTATCTTTTTCCAGATTTTCAGTCCTTTTTATAACAAACATCCATCTCCCACCCGACCTCTCATTTATATTTTCCTTCAATTTCTCAAAAAACCTCACCCACACATTCCCCAGTTAATTTTGCTTGACTTTCTTTCTCTCTCCTTCTTGTCATGCTCCAGCGCTCATGTGGGAACTCCAGCATTATGCCCGTGGTGTTGTAGCCTTGCCCCAGGGGGGGTCAATTCTTAGGCCCAGAGGGGTGCTGGCCTTCTTGCCTCTGCAAACCAGAGGTAGTGGACAATGCGTTGGACTGGAAGGATGAACAGCTGGAGGGCTGGAGGCCATCGGGGGCAGGCCGAAGCCACAGAGGTCACAGCCATTCAAAACTTTGGCTCCGGGCTGAAAGGTATGGGGTGAAAGAGGATCATGCTTCTAGAGGAGAAAAAGAGCTCTTATGCCTATGTGGCTCACAAAGGACACGGTTATGCTGCCATCCAAGCAGGCTGTCCTAAACAACACCCCAGTCGCTCTCTTGTCATTTGATTATGTGTCTGTATTTCCATGCACAGCAACAGGAATTATTACATTTGTGCTGCAGCGTAGAAATAATATATGGTGTTTATTTTTAATAAACCAGCTGTGTCTGTATCTGGAGCGGTGCTAGTGATATATAACACTTGGCTTTAGAGTGTTCATCTTTTACATTTATGATGCTCATATTGGTTGGGGAAGAAGTCAATAACTTCAAGGCCCTATTGCAGAGCCACTAAGCCATTCCCAGGTCTTCCGGTATTGAAAAAGCAACTTTTTTTGATTAGTAAACAGTGGAGCATGCCCTTCAGGGTACTCCTCAGGACCAGCAGGAACGTAAAGGTTAATCTTCGGTTTATTGCCACCAGCAGTCGGACAGATAGTACCTTTTAAAATTCCTTGTCAGGAGCTATTGATCCATTGATGTCAGTACCCCCTGAACATGATGTTTTTGGTTTTCCATGTCATCCAAACCATTACATGACTATCTATGCTCAAGATTTTAAGGAAAATACACTGCTTCGTTCAATGAAACATGACTTAATAGTCCACAACATGGCTTGTAAATGAGTCTTTTTTGGCTTTTAAGAATTGTTGGTGTCCACTTAAGTTTTCTGTTTGCATTTAATTTTACGCAGCACAGTTCCTAGAAAGCAAAAGCAGTCAACTGAAAGAGTGGAGTGATGAGGCGCCCTTACCCTGTAACAATGAGCCATCGCTCAGCGTTATTGAGCCTATTAATCTGAGTATGTATTTTATTTGAGGAGGACAATGGGGTGAGTGATCAGACTGGCGAATCGGTTCTCCTTTTCCCTTTCCTCTCCTCTCTGTGTCTTCTTTAGACACTGGCCTGTGATGGGAAATCTATATGGTGCGGGAGGCCAATTTAAGTTGCTTCAGCAGCGTGGGTTTGAAAAGCGAGCAGCCAGGGTAAACATAGTAAATAACGCCTCCACTCTGAATGAATTTTAACAGGAGGAGATCTGAGGGGTTGGTGTTTTTCCAGACTGTTTCTGATGTGGACGAGAGAGGAGCCCAGTTTTCCTCTCTTGCTTGCAGTTTGTGTTGTTTTCCATCCAGCTATCCATGCACTTTCACCTGTATGTCAGACTGTCAAGGCCTGCATGTGTAACCTAATTGTTGCTTCTTGTAGGGGCTGCCCACTAAGAAAGAAAACAAAAGTTCCCAGAGTGTTAGTTTGTGTTTTCTGTGCAGAATTTAGGTATAAATTGCGCTTTAGGTTTTCCTCTTGCCTAGTTTACATCACTTATGACCCTGAAACTCATTCCTATTTAAGTTACGGTGTATTAGGATTAGTGGGTTGCAATTAATTCACTGCCTTCAGGGCCTCTCTGGCTTTGTACAAGGGGTCAGACTGGGTCAGGCCAGATTTTTCTCTAAGAGTAAGCAGCGCTAGGTTTGTGTTGGATGAGATGAGACTGGGCTAATTCTCTCCAGCAGCTGGTCCTTTTCACTCACTGTTTACCCTCTGATGCAAAAGCTGCTGCTTTGCCCTGCCTGCCTATAAAAACATCTCTTTACACTTCAACTGACCAAATTTAACAATCCTCTTAATTAAAAGCTGAGCCAATCCTATCTGTTTTTTCAGGGTATTGATTTAGTTTGGGGACTTTTGGCCTGCAGTAAGCAGAAGCTCTAGATTGGACTTTGCCGGATTTAAATTGAGTCATGTCATGTATCTTCAAGCTGACCACTTTTGTGGTTTCTATGCTCCATCATTATAGTGTTCCTTGTTTTGCCTTTGCCTGACTAGCAAATTTAGGCAAAGCTGAGGAGAACCTTTGGTTATTTAGTTACTTGCTCGGTGGGTCACCCAGTTCTCTGTGACCTGCACCTCTGCAGTTGGGAGTTGCTTGGTGAATGCTGTGTCATCAGAGATTTGCTGTCTTGCCCCCAAAGCATGCTTAGTCTAAACACTGCACTTTGTGGCTGAAAGGCCATCTGTCACAGGAGGGAATCCGGCTTCTCTTCCAAAAAGCATAAACAGGGGCGGACTGTTAAGCCACGGCGCAGCTCACTGTCATGGAAATGCCCCATCTGAGTAAAGCTCAGGCCTTAATCCCACACCCTCCCACTCTCGCAGCTGCTTTTTAGGGCTCTGTGGTTGCCTGTGCTCGCTGCGCAGCTAAAAAAAGAAAAGGGGTCTTATGAGTAATATTTAATCAGAGATGGCTGGTCAGCTTGTTAGCTTCTGGTTCACAGCATATCCCAAACCTGCCATCACACATAACCTAACTAGATGTAATGGATTTACCTGCAAAACAGATATTTAATCTTAATAATACATATGTACTGGTTTATCTTGTATTATATTTTACACTTTTGCATGTGCAGCTTCAAAATGTGAAAGCCTTGCAGCATATTTGCCATCTAAACATCTGGTTTCAACATGTTTGTGGATATTTCGTTTCTCTAATATCAATATGTCATTATTTGTTTATTGAGGTTTATTCCCATTTGTTTTGACAGATAACACTTTATTTTTACTATAGTGTTTTAAACCCTGAAATTTCAGTAATACATCTGGGCTGTTTAAGCTGTAATATATATATATATTATTTTTACTTTTTTTTACTAGACAAATGCTGTGTACGCCCTAAAGCTAGAGACCAGAAGTAGCTTAAGGAGGCAGAAGATCCTGATATTTCATATATGTTTGCAAAGATTTATGTCCAGTAATTATTGGGGCTTTTTCTGCCAACACAGAGAGGATCAATTTCTTCAATCAATTCCAGTTTTAAGAGGATAGGCCAGATTACCAGAGCTGAGGGCCGATGTAGACAAGGGGCCCATAATGCTCTTAATAGGTCGCTAAAATGTGTGTTAAAAACACTGGTGTTGGTTAGTGCATGATACCTCAGAGATCAGATTTTTTCCTCGTTTTTCTTGTCTTTACAATCTTTTTTCTTTTTTTTTATTTGCTGAAGATGACATTTTGAGAATTTACAAAGGAGTTTACTAGATGTTTTTAAACCATTAATCTAGAAAGGATACCAGTATAAAGTCAAATAATGAAGCATGATTTAAGCAAAACTACAAACAAACTTTATTTTACCAACTAATAGAATATTTGGAGTTGTTTCTTCTCAATGATTTACAAAAAAAAAAGAAAGAAAACTACATTTATTTAATTCAAATATTGGCTGCTCAAAAGCTCTGGTTACTCAGAATTTAGAGAAACTAGTCTCCAACAGTCACAGCTAAGTGAGATTCTACCCTTACAAAAGGCATTTGTATGTATGTGTATGTGATGGAAATCTGCTAGAGTCTCTGTGGATTGCATCAGATAAAGCTGCGAATCAGTGACAAGATAGATGGAAAGCTAACCTAGGTTTAGTCACTGTTTATTTAGGAATTAAAGTGGACTGAAGAGTCAACAGTCAGAAGGACAACTTTTTGCTCAAAGAGACCTGAAACCAGAGACCTAAGTGATGTCAAACATCTCAGACAGGAACTTTTCATAACATAGCTTTGTCTGCATTAAAAGCTAAAACAGTATATTAAAACAACTCAAATCCACAGACCCTGACCAAGGTGGTCTGGTTAGTGTTAGCAGCACTTGCCAGCAGGAGGTCACAGTTCTGTGAACATGGAAGCAGTAATTCACTTCAGGTCCTGTGTGACTCGGCGAGTTGGGAGGGAAGAAGTACAATTAAGCAGGTAAATACCATACACCCACATAAAATAAAATATAATGTTTCTCTGGTTATTGCTTCAGTGATCTACAGAATATGCTACCATTTTTTTTTTGTTTTCTTTAGTGCTTTTTTTCCTACAGTTACGGCTGAAGCTTTGACGTATATGAAGTGAACTCTTGATATACAGTTTTTTATGTGTTTGGTGTTGAAGTGAGCATTAGTGTCTAAACTCATTAACCAACAGTGCTTTGGATGCAGAAAACAAGGGACCATAATTATGGGTGGAAACTTTGTGTAAAAACGCAAAATGAGCATTTCATTCATTTCACTACAGTATTTAGTGCCTGTAGTCCTTCACTGTACCACCATACAATTAACGGGTTGAGGATTTAGTGCCTGGCTCGAATGCTGGCGAGAGCACTTCTTTTAGCAGTGATTATGCTTTCAGACATGGTAATCACAGATCCTGATGACTCTGCCATACATTTCTTATGGGACTTCTGTCTGGATATTGCTTTGCGTGGCTATAAATACATGTGAATGACCTCTGAAGTTTTTTCAGGGAAGTTCCTGTGATTACGGAGCTGTCTGTCTTTGATCTACAAGTTGGAACCACCTATAAGAAGGCACCTCTCATTCCCTTTCAAACCAGGAAATAAATCTTTTTTTGTTAGTTTTCAGTCACTCACGTACTAATGAGTTTTCAGAACATTTAATTCCTTTTTTTATTCTTTTATTTTTTCTTTTAATTTTCACCTCCCTCCTGCCACTCTGCACTCACTGGCACACACCTCTGAGACATCTGCAGAAAGGTTGGCATTAGCATGTGAAAGGGTTCATACAGACAATGCTATGCATTATGTATTCACAGCATTTGTATGAAATGCAGCTGCTGTCATTTTTTGCGAGCCTGTAATCTACTGGCAATATTTCAGACAAAGCAGGGAGAACAATCTAAAGAAGACACATAGACCACTTTCACGTCTACTATACCATACGCCGGCCGCACACTCGAAAAACTCACCATGTCCTCCACCCTGAAAAACATCAAATGCTCGGAAGTGTCACATCTGTCAGAACCGGCTGAACCAACTGTCTGCCAGAGAGACACTCCACCAAGTGGGCTGTGTTAATAAGAAGGGGGTTGTTTTTCTTCTTACCCAGAGGCAACACCGCCAAGCAGTAAACAGAGCATTTGATCCCTGAGACTTGTTGTGTAGTTGTCACTTTTTCAGATCAGTCCCTTTTTTTATGGCACCTTTTCTATGCTAGAGTACATAAATCCTGGGTTGTTAGCAAGTTACAGTCAAAGTAATAGTTGAACTCAAAAAGAGTTTTCTTTCTGGGACAAATAGTTATTTTTAGAGCAGGTGCTTATTATTTAAAGTGTACACAAATCCAGTACGTCATTAAAACTACATGCATGGTAATAATACTGTGCAAATCCTGTATGGTTGTATTGTGGATCTTCAATTAATATGGTTGGTTTAGGTGTGGATACAAAATGGGATTGTTGTCCACCATTTTTATACAGTTGACTTTTAAAGAAACTTTCCTGGTATGGCATGAAACACACATTACTTTTAAAGTCTGTCAATAAAGAAGGTGGTTTCCAAATGTTTTTTTAGATGAGTGATAGTTTCCCAGCAAAACTTCACAAAATGATTATTAGCTGCTTCAAGTGGTTTCAATGCTCTGATTGATTGTCTTATGTATTTTTTCTTTTTTTCCAAACAAAGAAGATGCTGTAATGTGTAGCGCTTGGTGACTTTTAGCAGGACCTAAATACAGAAATAAAGAGGCAGTTCTTTATAACACATCTAAAAGTGAAATATAATAATAAATAAACAGACCATAAGTAAGAAATGTTTTGGTTAACAAAGAACCTGAAAATGAAAACTGGAATAGATGATTACAAGAAGTGGGCTGATTAAAAATAAATACAGATAAGTGAGAAGCTGTAAGCAGAATTAACCAAGCAGTGGAAACAACCTAGCAGTGGCACCCCCAAGGGGTGGCAAGGGGTGGCCCTGGTTAAGTGTACAATTTTGTGTATATACTTAAAGTGTACAAAGTATATTTGAAGTTGTTCCATTTTAGTATTTACTTAATACACTTAAAGTTGTGCTTTTGTACAACTTAAATACGACTAAAGTATATTTAGTATTAAATTAGTTGTTCCAAAATAGCACTCTTTAAATATACTAATGATTAGTGTGACTTCAAGTATACTAAAGTATACTTAGATTTAGTATACTTAGTATAATATTTTTTCACCTGGGAAAGAATCAGCAGAAGAAGAAATAGTGCTGTAGCTCAAAATTTATGAAGTTTTTTTTCCCCTTCTAAATGTTTTGAAATTAAGATGTAATTTTGAGAACAAATTTTAGGCACATTTTAGTTTTGGTGTGCCACCCCAGGATTTTCAATGCCTGCCCCCCTGATAAATAATTCTGTAAGCACCACAGCAAACAAGGACATCTGGTGACTGATCTGATGAGAGATTAACATCAGATTCAGTAATTAAAAATACTCTATAAATGCTAAAATGCTGAATAAGAATCAATCCAAAAGACTAAAACAAAAACCTCAAACCAAGAAATCCAACACATGTCTGACAAAAACCCTTGTCAGCAGAGTTTTTCAGGTATATGATACATAAAAATATTATTTTCTTTAGATATTTACTGCTTTTGGATCGTAAAATACTGGCACAAGCTTGCTATCTGAAGTAACTCTTCATAAAGCACATGATTAAAGAGCTGTTTATGTACTCTCTGTGGGCTAACTTGAGCATTTTTTTCACTTCCCACTAGATTATATCGCATAAAATGCTGGCAATTAAAAGCATAATATGTTCTGCAGTTGAGGGGCGAAGTTTAAACAGTTTCGCTGCCAGTTGCACAGACTCAGAGTCTGTGAGCTCGTCTGCTTGCTCAGGCTGCCTGTCATCAACCCATCACTTATCAGAGCAAACTTAACCTTCAGTGGCAGCGGTGGCCATGGGCTGCCACAGCTGCGGCTGCTTGAGCTGAGCAACAGCAGTGTTTACTCAGTCACCGAGCGAGACAGGGAGGGCCTTCTTGCGGCACAAAACCTCACACTGCTGCTTCATTCTGCACCTTATCCCATCCTGTGACGTACAGCTAATTTATTTCTCATACCAGCTTCAAACAGATCCGTCAGGCTTTGCCTCCCTTCTTTCATCGTGTCTCTCTTATTGTGCCTTTTCAGTTTGGGTCGAGTTGGCGTGCGAAGCTTGAAGCTTTTTGCTTCTAAGATGCAAGGATGAACCGTTTTCGTGCCCCTGGATTTTTTGTGTCACTGCTAAATGTGTGTTTGCATGGCTATTAGTGAGGCCCTGTTGTGGGATGAGTTGCACACTTTCTTGACCCCTGCACAGTCAGCATGAGCATTCTTTTTCTTGCTCTTTTTTTTTTCACATTTGCACATGCTCTGTTATGTTTTAAATGGTTCCAGACAGCGGTTCCAGGCATTATAACGCTGACAGCTTTCCATTTCTGCATGAAATCTCTGTTTAACCAACAAATAAAACTCAAAGCGCCACGGAATGCATCATCATGTCAACACTATAATTACATGTGGAGAGTTGATTGTAATTTTAAAAAGTAAGAAAAGTGCCAAACAGGAAGAGTGTGTCTTTTCGTTTTTGGATGTTTCGTTGGGTGAGGAAGACACAAGTCTCGCAGGTCTGATGTCTCTCCCAGGACAGTCTTCCCCACCCTCATTACCAGAGAGCTGCTTAATGACAACGTCAATATTGATCACAGCTAAGTGAAGCACTGGAGTACCGTGTGGTTACTGGACCTAACACGGGGGAAAACATCCAATGATTTTTTTTTTTTTTTTACTTAAACTTCCCTCATCCCTCATTCATTCCATTTTGCATCCTGTAGGAAAGCTACGACTCAGCAGTTTTCAGTCTGTCCCTTCCTGCACTTCCATCTTTTCTTGCTCCTCTTTCCATTTGTCTCCAGCTGTTTTTCTCCTTTTTGATTACGTGCTAAGTTTGCTACTTTATAGCCTGAGATGGTTTCAGCGTGGGTGTGAACATGCTCTGTTTTTGTGAGTTTGGCCCCTTTGCAGTCAGCAGATAATTGCACAGTAATGTGGAATAAACATGGGTTAGAGAAGGGAAGAGAGATAAATGTTCAGTACATAATCTGTTACAAGCGAAGAGTCCTTTATTGAAGCAAGAAAAAATTGACAACACAGACATTCAGTTTTTTTTTTCTTTTCAGTGAGGAAGCTTTTATCTTCAACTAAGTCCACAAACTAAACTTTGCCTCACACCAAAGATACTGCACCTGTGTGTTCAACAACAATTATTGATTATCTCTCTTGCTAATTGGGCCCAAGTTAATTACTAGCAATTAAAATCATGAATGATGCATTAGTGTGAATGCAATACACACTACAACGAGGCATACACACACTTGCATGTAAACATGCACGCATTCTAATAAGACCTTCACCACACAACTCATTAAAAACACACTCACACACTCAGACATAATTAAATTTTAAGTCCCTGACATTGCAACAGTGAAGAGTGTAAACTGCCACTGGCAGTCTGATAATTTGATTTACATCACTTTGAGGATGATCTGCTCCTGCTGAGGTTAAACAAGAATGACAAATAGAGAAAAAGAAAATAAAAAAGATTTTAATTCATTCATGGGGGAACCCTGGTTTTACCTGAAGCTATCAGTTTCTTGGGATCTTCACCACCAAAGCCTCACTCCTGCCTCGATAAGCTCTGCTGCTTTCCCCCAAACCTTGGTCGCATTCTTTTGATCAGGCCCGATGTTCAGCCGAGCATGGCTTTCACCTTTTAGCCCTTCTGTTCTTAAGCTGGTTTGTGGCTGCCTTTACTCCCATACCGCAACAACCGGAGGAAATGAAGGAAGTTTCGTCGACTGGCACCTTATCTGGTTGGGGTCAACACAGTGATCCCTGCAAATTAGCCTCAGACCAGACAGAGTGAGGGTGTTTATATGTGTGTCTGCCTCCATCCGGCTCCACAACTACAAAAAAAAAAGAAGAAAAGAAAAAGCAAGTTAACAAAATGGTGAGGATTAAGGTTATGAATTCAAATCATTGGAAATTTATTAAAGGAGGAAGTATTTAACTTTTTGATTGCATGATATGTTTTGAGTTGTCTTTCTAAATAGTTGCCATTGCTACATTACACGGGTAAAATAAGACGAAAAGAAAAAAAAACTTTTTTCCTATTATATTTATACAGTTTTAAATGGGGCCCAAGTGTAAAATAAAATGTTTAATAATGTCACTAATACATGTTCTTGAGTGTAAAATATTTTTCTATTGCTTTATTCTTATTTAGCTCACTTACATTTTGCTAAATGTTACAAATTGTAGAATTCAAATGTTAAATGTTATATGCAAATGTTGAATCCTAAATCTCAATGTATAAATCTAATATGTTGCAGCTAAATGATAAAGTTAACATTTAAACATGTTGGGATTGAACACAGTTAGTTCACAGCATTTGTTGAGATGTCATGATCATCCTTGGACAAAAGCAAACACTGCTATCGCTGCTGAAGCATTTAACATTTTAATTCAAAATGTTTTCATTGAAAACAATACCCAACAGTTTGAAGTATAGCATAGACAACAGCTGCAACTGCACGTTTGATATAAGGAAGCTTTAGCAAAGTTAGTAGTGTTAGCTAACATTTAGCTGCAACATTTATGTTACATTAAGTTTAGTCATTTGATAAGAATGTACTGAGCCTTCAGATAAAAAAAAATAATGTAGTGGAGTGTGCTTCTCTTAAAAACACCACTTACAAAGCACTCGGCAGGTTACAAAACTCTGGACATGCACGACAGCCAAAACAATTTCAAAGTGCCTCACAGGTTATATTATGCATTTTCCTCCTGTTTATTTTGCGTTAGGAAATTATTTGCTAATACCTTATTCTGTCTATGTTGCAATATATATGTGTGTTTTCGATATCTTTAGAGTTTGGTCACCCAAGAATCTATTATCTGGGGTTTCATGCCTAAGGCGTGTCATAAATTTCAGTTTGTAGTTTCAAATAGATTAAATGTAGGAAGGATTCATTGGCCATTTTCTTGCTGAAATAAGTTATTATTCCTCTAGGTACACCACACAATGTATAATTTTTACACACCTTTACTTGTTCAAACTGACTGCACTGTACTGATCCCACCAGTATCAGTACATCTTTTGTTTTAAGTCATATTGATTCTCCACCATGTCTTTCTATTTGCCACGGAATCCAAAGTCTGTGTGTTTTTCCTCTGTAAAGATTTAAGGCATGAAAAAGTGGGAGAGAACTGTTTTTGTTTTTTGCTGCTGTTGATCAATGACTGCAACGAGATGATGGGGAAACGACGCGCTAAAAAAAGAACTCAACATTCGCCTCTTCTTGAGGCTTCTCTTGCCTAATTAAAGATTCATGCGAAGCGATGTGGCAACTTTGACAGATCTGTTGCAGCCCATCTGAGTAATGCTGTAATGTCTTTCAGAGCCGTTGCTGCTGATGATTTCCAAGCAAAAACCCAGCAAAGAACCAAAAATCTCTGACCCTGACAAATACATCTAAAGATGATTGATGTGTCTTGAAGAAATCCATCCCATAATTTCACCTTTTCACCTCGTAGATGCTTCCTTCAAAAAAAAAAAGAAGCCATATTAAAGATTAAGTCTGCCAACAAGAAGCAGGCGGTGTTTTAAGGAGAAGAACACATGTTTGTGAGGTCTGTTTCTCCTTATCTAGCAGCTTCAGCCTCGGCTCAAGATAGATGTCTGCCATGCCAGCTTGTTTATTTTCCTAGCCGATTAGCTTAGATTAAAAGCAGACCATGTTGTCTCTCTCCTCCTATTTGTACATTTGTGTGTCTGCTTGTGTGTATGTGTGTATAAGGAGTCCTTCAAGCCTCCCTGTGTGGGTGTTCGTGTGAGAGTCTCCGTTATTTCATCTCCACTAGGCTGCACATGATAATTAAGCCATGGGGGGCTGGGAGAGGGATGGTGGGTTACAGCTTTGAGTAATTCTGTGCCTTCACCCCCCTCGACACCGCTGCCTGCCCCCACCGCTTCTCCTGTCTCCTCGCATCCTACCTTAACTCTCTCCTCCTCCCACCCCTCCCTTATTTCCTTCTCCAACTCAGCTCCAATCCCACCTCAGGCTGTGGGAATATTTTTTTTTTTAGTCACACTCGGCTTGGCAGGTAAACAAGCCTGAATGGGGAGACGCGAGCAGAGTCCATGGGAGCAAATAAAACAGGGGAGGGTGTAAATGGATTTATCACCGAGCAAACCCCACCCCACCCACCCGCCTGCGACGTCGTCACCCCTCACCTCCTCCGCCCACGCTCTTCACTCCTGAACGAGGTGGCACTATGCTAACTTGGCAATCTTTGCAACAAGTCCAATCCAGACCTCTGGAACTTAAGTGCTTAGAGAGGCCCAAATCAGCAAAGTTGAGACCCTCCCCCCCCACTTCCCTGTCCGCACAGTTTTTTTTTTCTTTTCTTTCCTTCCTCATTGCCTCACTCTGTCTCTCCCCATCTCTCCCTACAGAAACAGCAGTGGTAATTCTAAGAGGCAGCTGTGTCAACTTTGTCTCAAGTTGGACTGTGAACGATAACTGTGCACTCACTACCTGTAAGCCTCTCAGCTCAGGCAGACACACAGTCCCTGCTCTTCTCCTCCCTAAATTATCTGCCACTAATCCAGATCAGAAAGTTAAAAAGCAGGTCAAGCGTGAAAGCCTTATGCTGAGTAATGAGAGGCAGAGACCCATGTTGGGGCGACTATATTTGTACGTATGTGCACGTTTGAACTCAATAGTGTGTAGTACACACATACCACTTGCAGAATAAAATCCTACCAAAGCCTTAGAAGGCCTAGTTTTTCAAGGGACTTTTTCAATCTAAGGGCAGGAAGAGTAGATCCAATCTAGGCCCACTATTAACAGTTGCAGGGCTGTTTTATGATGAACTTCTCTGCCAAAAGCTGCTTCTGAGGTTTTCTGTGAGCAGAAATTATGAAAGAACACAGTGTCATTTTTTGGGGTCATAAAGGTGGGAAACAAACAAGGAGAGATGCAGGTGCTATTTGGAGCAAATGTAAAACCTTTATTTAACTGCTGCTGCTCTTTATTCATAATTCACACAAACCAAACAGAAGCTGAGTCTCAACAGAGTCTCATCAGTGATTTCACTGATGGACCAGGTTTTCAGAGATGCATCAGCTTTGCATTAACTTTCACTACAGATCCCACCTTGAAAAGCCCTAAATTTAGTGTTTACTTATTGACAGGATTCAGACGTGTGCAAAAGCAGAGAGTCTTTTCCAGCCAATCAATCGGAACAGGGCTGTTGCAGTGATTGGGTCATACAATACATCTGTTATTCAAGACAGCCTTGATCACTGTTTTAGCTCCCTGTGTTAATTAACACGCTTTGACATTTCAGCATTAGACGCTGTCTCATTGAGGTTCTCCTCCAAATCTTTTTTCAGGCTCCTGAAAAGATTCTGCTGTGTGGGATGAAAGGGTCTTATGGTGCAATTGCTAGAAAGGGGAAAGGTTGGATGTGCAGACCCAGATGGTTCACTCTACACCTGTCTCTCCTTGATCCAAGTTGCACCTCTGCAATGTGCTGCAACAAAGATTGTTACTAATCAATGTATCTTTGAAGCAGATTACCTCTTCTAATCCAGAAATGTCATTAACACCCACGGTGTCATTTGTTATGCATTGATCAATTGATTCGAAGGTTTTACACATAAAAGGAAAAAAAAAAACACTGAAAGAAGAGAATAAAAGTCTGCAAGAGAATTTAAAAGGTTTGCAGAACTGGAAATCAAATAATTTACTTTAGCATTATTAGACTGAAGGCTTTTATAAAGCTAGTTATTGTGCCTCAAATTGAAGTGATAGCACTTCCCAATTCTTCCCTTTTCTGTATGTATAAATCCATGACTCCAATCCTTAGTGGAAAGCCAGCATTTGTTATGCTGAAGCTGCAGCAACATGCTGGTCAAAGTGCCAAATGCATTAAGTCTCAGAGCAGCGAGAGTGGAAAACAGACCCAGTTTCAGACAGTGCCGGGAGCTTTGGATTTGCCAGCAATGCCTGTTTTCCTTTCTGTAAACCACCGCTGACATGCAGGATGGAGGAAAATACACTTCCTTCTTGGAGGTGTGCAAGGTTGTGGACTGAATTTTATGCCCAGTATTTTCCACTGTTCATGATTTTGATCAAATGTAAAAAAAAAGAAGGAAAAACACAGAAAAACACATAATTGTATTTATTTATTTTTTTCGGTTGCCTTCTAGCATTGATTAAAGTAATGCACTCAGTTACAGATGCTACCTCACTAAAACTGATATATGTTGTTTTGTCCTTTTTCCCTTATTTTCTTTTTCTTTTTTGCCTTCTAACAGGAAAAATGATCTTAATAGGAGCTACACAGTTAGAGTAAAGTAGAAGATGAAAACTAAACATTTATGCTCATTTAGCCAAAACATAAAAAGCTGCAATATATTGATTTTAAATGATAGAATTTGTTGCATGATTGTGTTTTTACTATTGCACCAAGTCTTTAACAGTCTGCTGGAGAAATCATTTATGTCCATTTCAACACTCCTGAACTCATTTGACATAACTATTCCAGCAATCACAAGAGTTTAATAAAACTCTCTGCAGACCATCATACGGTGATGAAACAAAATAAAAAAAACATGCAGAAGGATCAGTTCTAGATATGAGAGGATCCTCATCACCTATTAGATGTAATAAATTAACTTTACTTATTCAAGACTGAACTGTTTTCTTCTAGTAGGAACCTAGTCAGGTATATTTTTATTGTTTACAAATGTATTAGTGATTCCCAAATATAACCTGTTTTCAAACTTTGGACACACTCCTTAAGTCTCCATTCAAAACAGCTCAGATGTGATGCTAGGGTAAAAATTACTATGACCTTTATTTGTTTAAAATGTGTTTTCACAATGGTTGTAACTGCCGTAGATTTGCACCATCGAACGTTTGTCTGAATGTTAAATAAAAACTTAACTGAAATCTAAAATCTTCACGTGTTGTTCCTTGTTCTCCTTTTTATGTGGGTATTTTGATTATTTGGAACTAAAATCAAGTCTGATTGTTGCGTACAAGCTATGCAGTTTGCACAGGAAGTCAGGAAGCTATGATGGCAATTGCCCTGCAGACTAACAGCCCCTCCTGACTCTTGTAATCATGTAATGTGGCCCTAAATTTTTGTAATCATTACCAGAAGGAACTGTGTATAAGAGAGCACGATTGGCCAAATCAGATAAGGAAGTATTTAGACTTTATGCTGCAGATTTTTTTTTAGCAAAGAGTCAGTATGATGTCTTATTGAGAAATAATTCCCATAATTATTATTTCCGTCGGAGTGTGAGTGCTAATCATTTCTACTGTGCAAATGGAATAAATCTGTTCAGTTTAATACAAAAATCCAAATCAAGTCTACAGTATGTCACTGAACACAGGAGAAATTTACTGATGACCTGTCAGCAGGCAGCCTCTTACAGCGCAAGTTTTCTTCCCCCCATTATTTATTACAACTATCCTGAATATGGCTTGAATTTATTTCCTCAAGACTCCTGTGTTCTCTTTTGAATCAAAATGCCTTTTTAAGAATATTTATTTTGCCAAACTGACAAAGCAGCGGACGTCTGTCAGCTGCAAAAAAAAAAAAAGATGCTAGAAATACAGGACATTATTTATTCTTGAAAGTCAGTAAGAAGTGTGGGGAAGAAGAGTGAGCACTTTGCCAGAGTTTATGGCTAAGTACACTAACAGGTTTGCAAGTTCTCGGTGGCTTGGGCTTTAATTCTTGCCTACATGTCTGCTGCCCTGTTTCCTCACGTCTCTTATCCTCAGTTGAACACATTTCAATCAGC
The DNA here is from genome assembly GCA_031762495.1 of Anablepsoides rubrolineatus. Classification (NCBI taxonomy): domain Eukaryota; kingdom Metazoa; phylum Chordata; class Actinopteri; order Cyprinodontiformes; family Rivulidae; genus Anablepsoides; species Anablepsoides rubrolineatus. Next base: position 19,980 of record JARVGW010040991.1, read on the forward strand.
TCAAAGTGCTCAGCCTCAGGCCAACTTAGCACTGAAATGACAGGAAAACATGGACGTCCTGTGTATTAGAAATCTTTGCTCTTTACCCCCTGTTTAGAAGCCTGGATGTTAGCTGATGTCCCTGCATGCCCCGAGCCCCTCTCATGACTTCTTCCAGCAGGAAAAAGAGCAGAAACGCCACTCCACAGCCTGGAGGTTTTAATACAGGCTTTATGAGTTTACACAGGTGGAGGTCTTGGAATCCAGTCTAGCTTTTCTGCACAAGGTATTAAATATTTACAGCAGTTTAGACACTCTGCCCCTGGAAATTATAACACAGAAATACTTACATTTAGGGAACAAAAATAAACATAATAGGAATGGTCATTTGACTGTGCTTGTATCCAGTTTTTAATTGGGAACAGTTAAATGATCTGTGAATTTGAAGATTTGTTGCTATCTGTGAAATAATTTGAGCTGAATACATCAAGTACGTCTATATCAAGATTAAAGCCACATAAACATTATTTTAATGATGACAGTTTTCCCTCTTTCATTACATTTAGATAGCTGCCCTAATGACTTTCAGCAGCAGCATCCAGTAAGACTTCGTTTCAAGCCGACCACCAATCAGAGTGAAAAAGTGTAAACAAGGAGCACAGAATGAAAAGTGGATCATTGGGTTTTTTCCTCAGTTCCATGTGGCTGTTGAGCTACTAATTAAAGCCATTATTAGTTGTTAATAATGCACTGCGCTACAGTGGTTCAGACAGGCAGGACGTACGTTCTTATTGGGGTGAGAAATAGCTGATTGGTGTGAGGGTGTTAGGGATATATTCAGATATGAATAAAACTTATTAACATGTAAAAGTTTCTTTTATATTTCCGTGAGAATATGACATAAAACATAATCAGACATCAAAAAATATAAAGTAAACATAGTTAAGCAAGATGACATTAAAGTAACTTTACAAGTAACTTTTCATGCAGATTAGCTTGCAGAAGTTTTAGTCTAATCCTATAAAACTATTGTACAAAAAGTGCACACTTCAGTTTCTTCTTCATTTATATTGAAAAAAGGTCAAGACTTTAATTTGCTCATTCCAAAACATTAGGTTTATTGTTCTTGAACAGTTATTTTGTGAAATTAGTTTTACACTCAGGGTTGATGACTTGCTGCAAAAACCATTCCTCTTGAGATTCACTTCCCAGACATTGTTCCAACATTTTTAATTAAAATAACACTTGCATAAATCAGAAACCATTCTTACAGTGACCCATTTGAGATGAATCCAGAACAACGTTTTCATTTTTGAAAGCAGAAGACTTTCATCCTTTTACAAACTTAACACTTCAATCTGACACTTATATTTTTTGTCCTATTTATGCATAAAAAATGTTCCTGTTATTTTGCAATTAAATTAAGTTAAGTTAAATTATATAAAATTACTTTATTTTGAAAAGCTGTCTCTTTAACATTCTGATATGCAAGCTGTTGTTTTTCTATATTGGCTTGACTGGTGAGAGTGGCTTTTTGATCATCTTAGTTATTCTAAGCTGGTTTAACAGTTCTGGTGAGATAATTAGTCTAAATTTCTAAATTTTATCACTTTTTTTTTGGCAATGTGACAATTGTGGAGTTAATCTTCCAAGCGGAGGTTTCAATGAAGACACACAAGTATGAAATAACAAATATTGATTAAAATAAACTGCAAAACTGTGAAATGGCTGTAAATACTAACTAATTTGAATGGAGCATGGCTCATGCAGTGCATGTAGGGCTATGAAAATTTGGGGGTGCACAACCTGGCACTACTACACAGGGGCCAACATGCAGGTGCATGGAGGACGCGGTTGCATCACTGTTGGCGTGTGCACCCTCGAGTGCCGTATTCAATGCATAAATCCCAAATGGAGCAATTCACATCCTGCACAGACATGAGCTTTAAGAAAGGAAGGGATCATTGTGGAGCCTAAAGACTTGTGATGCAGAACTGCATTTATGTGGAGTGCAACATTTTAAAACAAAAGGATAAAATGATAATGATGATAGTGCAGTTTAGCAGTATTCCTTGTTTTTATTAAATACAACGTTGCTGTGCTTAATCAATCTTACCTTGGCAATAAATCAGTTTGTTGTTTAATACTTTGGCCAGGTGGTCACACAGACAATATATCATAACTTCATCACATTATGAAGCTTTCAAAGCTGGCGTCCTTTTTCACATGTTTACCGGTTCATCTCTGTTACTACCTTGCTTTGCAGCACAAAGACACAACAGGGGTGGATTGGCTTCAACCTTTCTTGCCACCTCGGCCCATTCAGAAATCCCACCATGTCAGCCAAAAGGCGTCCAAGTCCCAGCTTGTGGTGTCTTATGAAAGAGACTAGAATTAAAATAAAAACAGCTGAGTTAAAATAAACAGCAATAAATTTGATAAAAACCCACCTATAGACCAAGAAATATAAATATGCACACAAAAGTCAAGAGTAATGGAGTTTAAAATAGTCTAAAGAAGAGACTGACTTGTTGGACTTTATGTGCTTAAATGCATAAATAACACACAAAATAAAACCAAATACACAAGTCATAACCAAATCTTTAAGGTTTAGATGTTTTCCCACTAATAGATATGCAAAATTCTTAATTTTGTTAAATAAACAAATAAGTGTAATACTGTAGTTTTGTTTTCAATTAGCTTTTTTTTTTTACTGGCTCTGTACTGTCAATGTTTTGGGCATTCTATCTTTTATTTTTTTTTATTTCTTCCACCGTCTCGTTATTATTTTTTGCTCCTCATTTAGTTGACTTTTTTCTTCTCAAATCCATTCTTTCACTGTATGGATTCACCTCATAAAACTGTTTTCTTTTAGCCTTTTATTCTGATTGTGTTCCACAGCTTCTTCTCTCTCAACGTCAGACTAATTTCGTTTTTCTCTCTCTATTTCTCTCACAAAGCTCTTTATGTATGTCTTCTAGGCTTGCCAGAGATGCAAATGACACAAGAAAGTGATAAAAGTTGCATGTTGGCACCAATATAATTAAATATTAAAGGCTCGTTTTTTTCTCCTTCCCTTCGCTTCCTTTTTTTTTTTTTTTTTTGAGAAGGGATGCCTGTGGATATTGCTTTCACATTACAGAGAGACGCGACAGAGAGAAATTTATGAGAGGCTTGATTTAGACTCCCGAGCTTTCATTATGTGTTTTTGCCCAAAGATTTTATCATAAGAGTTGTCTAGAAAAAAAAAAAGCTGTTTACGTGGAAAGTTGTGTTGACTGTAAAGACTTGATGAACCGCCTTGACAGGGAGTGCACAATCAAGAGACATTTTAGAGCATCTGAGCAGTGACAGTGTTGCAGCAGGAGTTGTGTCAGCCTCCAGCAGCTATGATTTTCAACAATTTTACTCTTTTATTTGACCAATTTATTATAGAAAACGTTTTTTCTTCCAGTTCTTGTTGGGTTGTTACATCATTGTTACGTGCGTTATTCTAATGCAAAGTGTGACCCACTTTCTCTAGTTGTATTGTTCCTTAGGAAAGTCCCACCAACCCTGTTTTGTCTTCTGTTACTATTCAAACCGAAAACTGAAAAAAAAATCATTGTATGTGTGAGTGTGTCCCTCTTTTTTTTTCCTTTTGCACTCAGTCTGTGTATTTATGTGTCATTGCATGTTTGCATCATTTGTCGACGTGGTATTGCTTTGCAGCGCCCCAGTAAAGTGTGTGTCATGACTGCACCACTACATGGGGCCTTTCTGCTGTGCTCATCCAGGCACAGAGAGATGAAGAGGAGGCGGAGGAAGAGGAGAGGGAGGAGGAAGACTGAGCTTGTTGCTTTTAATTGAATTGTAAATGCAAGTGGAGGGGGAACGGGGCTGCTCCTAGCTGGGACAGACAACAGATGGAAGGCAGGGCCTGCCCTGCAGGGTGAGAGGGGAGATGGGTGGGTGGGTTTGAGGGGAGATAGGTGGATGGCTGGGGGAAGGGAGAGGCAAAAGGACCTGGTGCATGAAAACGACCACAGATTGTGGCCTCTGTGGAGTCTGATTTCTCTCCCTGTTTTCTCAATCTGTCTTTTTTTCTCAATTGCAGAACTGAAGAGCTAATATCTGGAAACAAATCAATAATATTAGAACACAGCAGCAAATTCAGCTCTTGTTGTTTGACATGGAATCCTGACATCAAACAGAAAACAAGATATAATTATTCTCATTTGCTGTGTTTTATTTGTAGTTCCTGGTTTGACTTAAAAGTTTAGTTCCATGAATATGTTTTTTTGTGTTATACAGTATCTAAGTAAGCACCTCCTGTGTAAAATAAAAAGGGGGGAAAAATTCAATGAAATTCTAACTCTCTCTTTCCTCTCTGCTCTTCCTTCAAAGAAAAGAAAATGACCCTAGCCTGCCCTCCTCAGGTGAACCGGGTTAAGGGATCCTGTCACTCCACTGAGCCAACCAGGTCAGAAACTGAGACGCACATGTGCACATGCAACATCACTAGGTCAATACAGGCTTTACCCCTGGACTAGATTAAGGATATTTAGGTTGTTGGTGCATTTGTGTTGATAGTAACTCCACATGGGGTTTACAACTCATTTCATTAAACAGATAAACAGCCTTGACTGATATTTTAAAAATATAGGAGTTGGATGACACGTGACACCTGGCAATCCGTTACAAGACAAGTTCATTTTTATGCATAATTATATACTTTTTCTTCTTATTCCTCATAAACACCGACTGTGATGGATATTCTTCATAACTGTCTTCGCAGGCTTGATGTCATTGAGCTGCCTTAGTTAATCTCTTTCCTCCCAGACAGCATATCAGCCTCGGGGCTAGACCCACTCCAGCTTCTCTCCGAAGCCAGCACATGCACTGTTGCTCTCCAATAACTCCACTCAATTGCCCATCATTTCTCTGCCAAGCTCGCACCTTTCAGAGCTCCGCCATTCACCGCTGCACCCCCCCCCCCCTCCACACCCCACCCTGCCCTTTTATTAATGTGCAGAAGCGTCTGCCAAATAATTAACCTGGCTGAGTTATTTATTCCCTGTGTAATATCTGTGTTTGGGATGCAGAGGGGAGTTGAGGCCATTGAAATGTCCTCCTGCAGTTGAAGGAGACTTATGAGGTTGTGTGTGAGTTGCTATGAGGGAGTAGGAAGGGTCCGGGTCCTTACCTCCACCATGAAGATGCAGCTTACAAATGATGTATGTGAGGGTGTTTTAAATGCACCTGCAACCTTTTCAGCTAATGAAAAGAGGAGGTAGTAATAAAACAGAAAAAAAAGAAGCTGTGAATGACTCATATGAGCGGATACACAGGTTTAGGTGTAATTCCCTGTGCATTAAAAAAAACATCACATAGGTGCATTCAAAGTCACATAAGTGCTTATGTTCTTCCATCATGCAGATTGGAGTGCAGACTCAGAGCAATGCTCAGAACTGTAAACACAAACAGACACTTACTCGCTGGTTTATACTGCAGCCAGACCTCAATTCTGGCTGGGCATGATTATATCCAGGAGAGACGTAGTGCGTGGTGCCTGAGGTGAGAGGTGGTAGATGGAGAAGAAATGAGTGGTTTGGCCTTGAATTTCACCCAGAACTGCCTCCCCACATCCCAACGCCCATTTCTCACTGTTGGAGGAGAGCCTGCCGTAGGCTGCTGGAAACGGGGTGCCGTGGCAGAGCGAGACGGGAGCTTAGTGAACACATTGTTTCATTGAAACATTCTGCTAAATGAGCTAGACGCCAATAACAAAAATTGAGGAGGAAAGTAGTCCCTTTTTGATGTAAGAAGCAAGTCATTTCTGATCAGGCAGCTTTGGCCTAATGAGTAATGATTTAGAAAAGTCTCCACTTGTGCAAAGACAGTTAATTTAAGAAGCGTTTTTAACCCTCAATTTTGAGAAGTGTAATTAAAAGTTAGTTGAATATGGAGCCCCCTTAAGGTTTGAGTTTTGACTGTACTGTACATAAACTGTTGCATGTGTAGTAACTGGCTTTTATTGACAAACCGATTTGGAACAGATGTTACAAAGGCAAAGATGAAATGAAGACATAGAAGATTTATTCTGTCAAGAATGAGTAATTTTTAAAAGAATTCTCACAGAAATCTTTGAACATTCGTATTTATGACAACATTGCCAAGATCAGAAAGTAAACAAAATGACTAAATCCAAGCCATTCATCCATTATCTGCTGAGTGTTCTGGAGTTGGGTAACAAGGGCAGCTTCTTGAAAAGGGAGGCCCAGACATCTCTTTCCACAGCCACCCAAGACATTCCCAGGCCAGCCAAGCAGTAGTCTTTTTAGTGATTGTCCTTAGTGTATCCTCACATTTTAGACAGGCTGGGATATATTGTCCAAAACACCTCAATTAGCTCCTCTCAATGTAAAAAAGCTGAATATTTCTGTTAGAAGTGGGCGATATTAGGAATTTTTGTATCAATACCAAGTAAATACAGGGCTAGTATCGTTGATTCTGATTCCATAACAATTTCAATGTATATGGAAACTGCACTGATATAGTTGACAAAACCAAATGGACTTTTTTTATTAGTAAATGTTGCAATTTCTAAACAGTCCCTAAACCTTTCTTTCACTACCTGTGGTATACTTGTTTCCTGCGCAAGCTAAAAATGAGGCTAAATACACCATATAGACAGTTTCCCAAACTAATAAAATAACTTTTTTACTTCTTTTGTTTTTTTCTTTCTACCTGAACTGCTATGTTATGGAGCCCGCGAGAGGACATGGGGGATTTTTTTTTCTTTTCGCATTCCCACGCAATAGTATTGCGTTACCTCGCAATACCTTCTGCATTCCCTCTCAAAAGTCGTTTATCACTGTTGTGCCTGCCGGTTTATTACCAAATTCACATGCTCACCATTAGCGAGTTAGCCTACTACTTTAATTCAGCTT
>JARVGW010046480.1:0-26291 GCA_031762495.1 Anablepsoides rubrolineatus
AAAAAAATCTAAAGTGCAGTAAAGAAGTATTTGTACTTAGTTACTTTACAACTCTGAACTTATCATTTGCATATATAAATAATATATAAACTGGTACATTTTATGGACGAAATTGAGCTTCCCCTCCTTGAAAGACCAGCATCCGCCACTGAAGCAGAGCAAACGTAGAAAAATGGAATATATTGAGGGAAACATTTTAATTGATGAATTATGAGGTGTTGATAATAAATTTGTGTGTTTTGACCGTAGAAAGCTTCTTTTAATCTTCGACAGCGAGTTTAGGAGGTATGAAAGAATGTGCAGTTTCACTCAAGCTTCAGGGGCCATTTTAAGGGACTTGAACTTTTAGTAAAGTGTGTTGTATTAATAAAACAACCCTGAGTATTGACGTTGGACAAACCTGCTGTTTCAATGAGCCTCTTGGTGAGTTTCTCTTTGCTCGTGGACCTCCGGCGCTGAGAGGCGGATTTCTCCGGCGACGATCTTCTTTCTCGACTTCTCCTCGGGGAGGACCGTCTATCGTCTCTTCGCCTGGTCGTAGCTTCTTTTTCATGGCTTCTCTGCTGCGATCTATGACACGAAAACAAAGATCTAGACCAGAACTCAAGGTTTATTAGATCGTTTTCACCGCACACAGACCTGTAACTGCTGTCTGTTTTCGTTCTCTTCTTGGAGTCGAGGTGGCGACCGGGGCTGCGGGACCGGGACCTGGATCTGGACCTGGAGCTGCTGCTGGACTTTCTTCGTCTGTGACGCCGCCGCGGGCTGAACGAGCGGGAGCGGGAACTCCCTCTGGACCGGCCCCTTCTGTCCCCGGAGCTGCGGCGGCGGGGAGGGGGGCTGCGAGAACGGGAGCGAGATCCATGGCCGGGCGCTCTTGCCTTTGAAGCGCGGGAGGGGCTGTGGCGACGCAAATGTCCCGAGGAGGTATCCGCCTTGTCTTTAGAACTAGAAACAATTTAATAATTAATACAACTGAGGAGAAAGAAAACACCAAAGCTGCTCTGCTTGTCTGAAAACAAAAGAAATGTACAATAAATAATTACTTGTTTTATTAGATCAAATCTATATCTTTTAACTGTAACTGGTTAATAGTTTAAGTAACAATAATATTTAAAACCAAACGTTAAATGAATGCTTGTGAGAAAAGATAAAAAGCAAACACTGACTCTTTTTTCAGCCTCTCGATATTCACTTTGTGAATGCCGGAGTCGCAGTGGGACTGCCATTGCTGGTCAACCAAAACAACAAAAACATGAAGTTAGAGACAAATTTAAACTATTTACAACAAACTACAAAAATCTGATGTGTTTTTGTAGTGTTTCGATTAAATTATGGTAATTTTTTAATAATATAAAAAAAAAATGACAAAAAACACAAATCAGGCTTATTTAATTGACAAACATGAGACAAAATGTGTTTTATGGGTTTTGTGACGTCTCAGTCCGCAGTTTTTGAGTGGTTTCAACTTTTCCCGAGGTTTGGTGGTAGTAATCCAGGCAGGAGAGCAAACAACCTAAGACAGCTAGAATTAGAGTTAGGGCTGCGGGGGAAAAACAGGAAAAGGAGAACAAGTGGTTTTGCGGAGCCAAACAATGTATTGGGATGTTCCAAATGAAGGAATATCAGCTAGAGTAAAAAGGCTCCACCCTAGAATACAGAAAATCCTTTTTATTTTGATAAAAAAGGATGCAGATGACCCAAAACATCTTCAAGAGTTAAAGTTATAAATGAAAACGTTAAATAACAAGAACAAAGACTGATTTTGTCCTCTTACCTTGGTGTTGTTAGAAATCATGTTACACAGAACGCAGCGGTGTGGGTACTGCGTCGGCACTGTCCCAGAGCTGTCTCTTATCTGCTCCGCGGATGGACGCGTGCCGTCCGTCCTCGTGTCAGAAGACCGTCCACCGCCGAGTCCTGCGAGTAAAGGAACTGCCGCTGGTTGTTGCTTCTTCGAGTCGGTTGCTTTGTTTTGTTGACTCTTCGGTTCCTGCGGCTGATTCTGAGATCTGCCCTGAACATTGCGACTGGCGTCCAGGACGATCTTGATGGGCTTTTCTTGGAGGGATTGGGGAGCGGGTGGTTTTGGGGGATCTTGTCGTGGTTTTTGAGATGTAATGGGTTTAGGAGGTTCTACGTTGTAAACCTTCGCGTCTGCGTCTTTCTGTAAAATGGGGAAAAGGCTGAAGGTTCTTTTAGGAGCCTTGCTTGGTTGGGTTTGGGTCGGACCAGTTGGACCGCTGGTGGGAGGAGCCACAGAGGTCCTGGCTGGATGGAAGATGGGAGCTGTACCCAGCTGGTCAAGTGAAGAAGGTGTGGCACTGCTCTTCACTTCTGATGTTTTTTGGGGCTGGTCTCTTCGAAGGTCAAACCTACTTTCCATCCCACCACTGGTAACTCTGCTGGTCTTATCAGCCGGAGTCCCGGACACAGTATACTTCGCGGTGTGCCCATACTCAATCACCTTACTTACTTTAATAGGGTTTGACGGTTTGATAGTGTCCTTGCAAACCCCCATCTCTCTAGAGCCGCTCAACCTGTCCACCCCACTAAAGCTCGGGGTAGGCTGGGGCTCAGGGTAAGGTTGCGTCGTTGCAACATTCGTCTGTTTCTGAAGGCGAATCTGCTTCAAGATAAAAGGCAGATTGTTTGAGTTGAGCTGATCTTCAGGGTAAGAAAGGAGATACTCCAAGTCGTCTTTTTCCAGACCAAACTGCTCAAGGATGTTTGTAGCAATATCCGCGGTGTACTGCGGGCCTCTGGGCTGTGAGCGCTGTGCCGGTTGTTCTGGTATCGGACCATTGAAGCTGCCCAACCCTTGAACGGACCGTCGGTCTTGTTGTCTATCGGCGGGGGTGAAAAATGTAGCGCCGCTGTGAAAGTCAGACGAAGCCGATGAGTAAGACGTTGAAGGATTACTCTCTGTGGGTTTTTTGCAGATTTGCAACCAGTTCAAGGAGCTGCTGCCGCTTTCGACGTCAGACACCTGGTGCCTTTCCACGTCCGGATAGGGCGGTGCCTCGACGCTCGAAGGAAAACGCTCGTCTCTTTGAGTAAAACCGTGACTTAATGGCTGATGTCTCACTTCCTCTCGAGCTCTGGCGAGGTACGAGCCTACAGAGGGTTCTACGTTCCTTTCTGATTGGACCACCCTCTGCTCGGGTCTATAACCCGCCGGCGCCTCTTGATACTGTGTCCTCTCCAAGTTGTCAGGAGTTGAAGAAGCCGCCGCAGAAGAGCTGAAGCCAAAATCAGGTCCAGCGTGATGCTGCGCCCTCCAGTGTTCCCTCTCCGATCGTCCTGGAGGTTGATACTGGTCCTGGGAGGAACCTTGACTTCCAGAAGCATAGGGGTTATACAGGGGATGGGACATTTTTAAAGTCTTCTTGGGGTTCAGGAGATCGAAGGTCCCACAGCAGGGGAAGAGGAAGTTTTATAGACAAATAAAACAGTTTGTTGGTGTATGCAGTCAAGATTTTCACTCTGACGCCAACGATAGAAGCAACTTTGAGTTTTCAGTTTACGTGGTCACAACAATGCATCTTAACCGATAAGTAACGGCTGCTTTTGGGGGATAACACCCCTTAAGCAGAAGGGAGGACAACAACCCAGCAGCAAACAGCTGGAAAGGATGAAGAATAAGCAAAATGCAGAACGGGACGCCCTCTTCAACCGAGAACATCCATCATCTGGCTGAACTCAGTCCTTTCATCGATGTCACGTCCGGGTCTCCACTAGCAAGAGAGAGCAGAGGAGGTAAAACATTGCAAGATTTACGAAACGAGACACTGTTTAAAGAAAACAAAAACATTAAATTTCACACACAAAGTTAAGAACAGCAGAAAAACACTAAATTTAATCCCTAATACAGGGGTCTGCAACCTTTACAATCAAAAGAGCCATTTATGCTCTTAAAATGTGTCCAGAGCTGCAAAACAAGCTACAACTGTGATTATCAACTGGTGGTGTGTATGACTTTTAAAAGCCTTTTTTGGTAATCTCCACAAAAAAATAAAAAATAAATCTTCACGGCTAGTGGAGGTGACATTATAAAACTAAAAAAATATGTTGTGAATTTTATTATTATTTTTACACATCAGGACCATATTCATGTAAACAAAAAAAATACTGTATATAGTTTATATCGAATTTCATAAAAACTACTACAACTGAACTATTCAGACATATTTTCTAATTCTTAATATTATGCAGTCTTCAAATTCTTTAAAGGTAATTCTGATGGATTTGAGAAAGATCATAGAAAGAAGTTAGATTATTTAAGTAAACAGGCTAGCATGAGCTAACATGTTTTATTTTGTATTAGTAGTATTGATCACATATTTGCATACAAATTAATTTCTGTTGTGAGTATAACTAAGGATGCTGTTATGTTTAATCAGATTTTAAAAGACCCACAGGTTGCAGACCCCTGACCTAATACTACTTACTTAATAATTTGTAACAACCCCTTCCACCTTAATTTAGTCTTAAATGACACAAGCAGATATACAACTAAATTGCCTAAATAACAATGAACTTCACATTAACTCTAAACCACATTTTATTGATTCAAGAAGTTTATTTTTGACACAAACATTAAAAAATTGTGAAACAAAATAGAAATTTCCTGGCTGAGGTCCTGTTCAGACTCACTTCAGTTGTTTGGGGTGCAGAGGATGCTGGACACAGTGCTTCACTGGATGATGATGAACTTCAGTCTGGAAAAAGGCGACGAGCAACCTGCTTCAACAAACAGAAGAGATTAATATCTGTAAACTTACAAATTTAAGATGAGGTGTTTTTTTTTTAAATGGAGCTTTACAGCGACAGATCATAAAGTACTGATCGGTTCTTCATAACACCAGAAACGAGGATTCGTCTGATGTAGTTTTCGTCACGAAGCATCTCCTGGAGGCCACGAGTGAAACCTGCATCACCATGTCATCACGACCTCTGGATGCCTCTGTACGGAGGTTTTCTGGTTATGTGGGAGGAGACCAAGGACACGCTGGAGAGACTACATCTCTGAGCTGCTCTGGGAACACCTTGGAGTTCTCTTTGAAGAGGTGTCTGTGGAAAGAGATATCTGGACCTCTCTGATCAAGAGGGTACTCTGCAGTAAAGGAATGAAGCCCGACTTCAGGTTTAATTTAGGGTTTTAAGATAAACTTTGATGTAAAAATATATATTAGAGGAACGTTCAGAGATATCTGACTACACAACATGTAGTTCTGATAGACTATTCAGTGTCTATTAAACATATTCATCAGTCAGGGTCAAAACAGTTTGTTTTAACCATGAATAATTTAAGACAACAATAAAATCATATAACATAAAAGGGTGATACACACTGTAATTCTAATAACTTCTTTACTACAATATAGTAAACACAGCTTAATGAGGCCTACGTAGTAATTACGTTATCTCAATGGACTTTAACCATTTTATCTGAAGGAGTCTGTTTTTATGCAAAACCTTTTTTTAAATTGTGAGTATGTCTATAGTGAACTCTTGTGAGTATGTTATGGTTAATAGAGTTTGTGTTTACATGCTGCTGGAATATATATTTGTTAGTGTTTTAAGTATGCATTATATTTATTAAATAGCATCCGGCTGTTTTAATGCTTTATTTGTTATGGGAACCACATGTAAAAATTAGCACCAGAGCTAACCTGGTAAAATACATCTTTCCTTTAAGGTTAATGCAGATTGTGTCCCAGTTTTCAATAAATAATTCGTAAATCTTTAGCTAGTTTTAAGGATGTTGGATTAGTCAAATTAATCAACAAACATGACAATAAGCACAAAGACAGAGACGATAATAAATAAAAGCTTAGTTCAGTATTAAAACAACCATTTTCTGATTTAGTTTAGCCACAGATGTTTGGATAATTTAAAACACTATGATGGCTAACCTTAGCTTAGCATGTTGTGCTAACGCAACAGCTAGCTTTAGCTTCCGTGAGCTTTAAATGAAACAAGATTTAAAATAAGAAGATACGAAGTAGCGACTCGGTTTGTTTTTTAAAAAACACAAACCGTTTAGTTTAGGACTTTACCTTAAATACTTGCTCAAAGAGATGGTCGTCTGACGCAGAGACGTATTATCAGGAAAATAAATCCTTCCAACCGATTCGAATCGAATCCTGAATGAATCGTTCACTGAACCGGAAGTTGTAATTCTTCTTCTTCTCCATTAATTAGCACAGCCTCTAATATTAGCTTACAAGCTAGCAGACAAAGACTTTGTTAAAAAGACTTTTGAAACTTTTATAAACATTACAGTTCATGACTTTAACTCAAAATAAAGGTTTACAAATGCTGAATGAAAACCATCAGAGTCAAAATCACAGAAAAATACTGTATATTTTAGGGATTATTAGATTTAAAACTAAAAATTTACACTTTATTTGTGCTGGTAGGTTCAGTTTAAACCTTTTTCCAACCTAATATTTTTCACTTAATATTCAATTCAAAAATACATTATTGATCCCAGAGGGAAATTAGGTAATGCAATTGTTATTTTCCTTGATGAATTGAAACAAAAATGTGACTTCAGCGTCTTTATTTCACAAAATATTGAAACGTGGAACATTCATTGAGAAATTTAACCAAAATACTGTGAATTTCAAGTTCAAACAACACACTTTCTTCACAAGTTTAAAATAAAATAAAAAAAAGGGAATACTGTCTTTTTAGTTCTGATTGATATTGCAATTCTTAATTATGTACATTTCTTTCTTTGTTGCAAATATATACAAAAAATTGCACACATTTGCTTGTAGAAAATAGCAATATGTATACATATGTATAAAAAAGATTCATGGTCACATTGCTCTATCGAGTAGAAGGGGCAAATTTTCATTCATTCGGAAATAAAGAATTAAATACAAAGTCTGTCCAGTGGAAAACAAAAAAAGGTCAGGAAACGAAGCATTGTTTACAAACATTCTGCGTCACGTTTTCTTCAGAAGGGCGTAATCCGATCAGTCAAAGACGTTTCTGAGAGTTTCGTGTGGACATCCTGGTAGGCTGGAGCTTCTGTTGGAGCTGTCGACGCTTCTCCTTATATCTCTGAAACAATAACACACGAGTAAAACGACCTGCAGGTGGATTCTTGTGGGTTTATGTTTTGTTTTTATGTGAGTACCTGCAGGTTTTCAGAGTGTGTTTGGCTCATGCAGTGCTGGTCCTCGGTGGTGTTCTCGTTCAGGTAGGAAACGGAGCAGAGGTTACAGAAAAAACCCCACTTACGGCTCACAAACTCTTTACCTACAATAACATTAAAAAGGTTAGAATCTAATCTGGGTATGGTTCCTTCTTTGGTTTTTCTGTTTAAAATATGGAGCATCAAAACGGACATAATTAGAAATAAATGCACCTAGAAGAATGACATTTATAAGGAATAAAGACTTCTCAGTTGTGGTGTATTGCTGCATGCGGGGGTCATTATGTCACCGCTACGCAGTATCTAGTTTTTAATTTGGAGCTATAACAAAAATCAAACACTGTGCATTTTCAATTAGATTTTACATTTAGGTTTTAAAAGCCTAAAAAAGAACAAAAAACAATTTTCTTTTTCCATTTTTGTCCTGAAACTGAAAAACCAAAGAACGAATCACGCATGGATTGAAACTAAGTTGTGAGTCCTCGCTTTACATGTCTCACCGAGGGGGGTTTTAGGGTCGAACGGCGGCACCTTGAAGTTGGCAGCGAAGCGAGGAGACAGAGAACAAGATCTCTTTGGTTTGGGTTCTTCGAGCTCCAGTCTCCATTTGTTAATGCCTGAAAAAAGAAGAGATAAATTGAACATTAAAACCATCAAGACCTCTGCCAATCAGGATTTGGGCCGTCTCCGCCCACAGGACATCATGTTCTGCAGAGACCCCCTTCTCTCAGATACTAGCACCTCTAGAGAAAACGATCCACTTCTGAGAAAATGTTTATAATAAATGTCGTCACAGTTCTTATTGTCGTTATTTCGTACCTGTTCCGTCCTGGTCCTCCTCCACATGTTCTTGTCCATCGGTGTCCTCTGCTTTGATGCCTCTGGTTGATTTTCTCGTTGCGACTGAAGACAAAATAAACTCAGTTGAATGTTTTTTTAATGAACGTCTGAACAGATGCAGTTCTGCTCGTCTCACCTGGACTCAGTTTGGTCGTCTTTCTTGGTCTGCCTCTCGGTCTCGGCGTCACAGATTTGTTGTCCTCTTCAGTCTCCCTGAAGTCTTCTGAGATCTTTGGTTCAGGCTCATTTGTGTCTTTGGTGTTTTCAGTCAGTGCTAGGTCAGGTGTATTTTCCTCCATCGTTGGAGCTTCTCTGCCAGGTGTCTCTGTCCTCGTCAGGGTCTCACTTTCCTTCCTTTCATCAGAGTTTTTCTTCTCGGCCGTTTTTCTTCCTCTGGTGGATCTGGTCACGATGGTCACCTTGTCTGCTACCTCTTGGGTGGTCTTCTGATTGTTTTTGACTCCTGTTGAACTTCGTCTAAGAGGCGTTTCTGGGACAGGGATTGTCTCATCGGTCTTTTTGTCCTCTCTGTCTTCTGTTTGGGACCCGGGCATCAGATCTGGTTTTACAGTCGAACCTTCATCCTTGACCAGATGTGTTTCCTCTTGATTCAAAGCTGCATCAGCAGAATCATCTGTCACTTCAGCAGAAGAGTCCATGTTTGTTTCACTACAGGTTTCGTCTTTAACGCTGTCCGAGACCAGCAGGTCTTTCTCAGGTTCAGGTGTTTCGGTTTCTTGGTTCTCCTCTTTCTTTATCTGTTCAACACTTGTCTTATCAAGTGCCTCCAGGATTTGATCTCTCTTATCTTCAGCGTCCTGTGTGTTTTTGTCTTCATCTTTTTCTTGGGGAGTTTCATCCTTAGTCTCCAGACTCTGGGTTTGGGGGATAAACTTCTGCTCTGGATCCACCTCTGATGACGTCTCTACATTTGACTCAACAGTTTTAGTAGTGCTGTTGTCTTCTGATAACTTCTGATGGGACTCCTGTTCCGATGTCCTCACAGCTGCTGATGAAGACTGAGCACTCAGAGTTTCAACAGAAGAGCCCAGGACAGAAGATGAGGGTTCAGTTTGGAGTTTGTTGGGATCACAAGTGGAACTCGTAGAAACGCTGCTGTTTGAGGACGTTGATGAAGACGTCTTTGAGGACACATCCTCTGGTTTCTCTCCAGCGGTTTGCTTAGATTCAGAAGCATCTTTGTCCTTCGTGTCTTCACTCATTTCATCAACGGTGACAGAGTTTTTAAGGTTAGAATCTGGTTCGACGTGAAGCTTTGAAGAATTAACTTCAGTGTCTTCCTGAGCCTGGGAGGAGAAATAAGAGTTTATCAATCATTTAAAGTAAATATTTATGGTGATGGTCCACTCCAATCTAACATCTTCTAATTCTAACGTCAAGAGTCTGAACCCTTAGAACAGGAGTGTCCAGTCCTGGTCCTAGAGGGCTACCATCCTGCAGGTTTTAGATTTAAAGGAATGGATGATTAACAAGCCTCTGTGGAGGGATAGAACCAAAGAATCAGGTGTTTCAAGTAGAAAACATGCAGGATCGTGGCCCTCGTGGGCCAGGACTGAACAAACCTGGTTTAAAACACGCAGCTTAGCCATAAAATTAATTATTTTTAAACTTGAAAGATCATATTTTAATTTTAAGGTCTAGTCTGTTTTACCATTGTTCCGGCCGCCAACTTGGATTACTTTTGGTCAGAAAATTAGGACAAAAAAATCATCAAAAGTAAAAGAAAAACATTTAGTTTTTGCTGCTGGTGGTTTTATAAGATGTGTGGATTGTAACGCTTAAAAAAAGTAAGGATTTGTTTCTTTTTTTGTTGGGTTTTGGCTTGATTAGTGGCAGGAATTTGCTGCATGTCCCCCACCTGTGACTCACATTGCTAATTATTTATAATTGTTTTATATTTGAGTCATGCTGTGAGTAAATATGGAAGGTAGATTATGATTTATGGGTGTTTGATCTTTCATTTAAGCGTGTCTGTGTTATAGCATTTCTAAATTACATTATGTGTCCAGTTTGGACATATTTGAACATGTGTCTAATCATGCTGATATTATTAAATCTCAAATATTCATTTTTGATGCTATTGTTTTCAAATTTGAACTGGTAACAGTTGGGAGTCTATATTTTGGCCCAACATATATTTTTTTCGTTTAAGTTCTGGAACACTTTAAAAATTAAACAATTTACATGATAAAAATATTGTATAATTTTAGTGTATTTTAACATCAATAACTAAATACTAGTAACAGTTAAAAAAATATGACTGCCCAAGTTAAAAATTCAGATTAATAGTTTCAAAAAGAGACAAGGCTTCTGAATTTACTCTAAAGGGTTCTAGAGCAGCATTTAATTTAATTTGTGTATGCTTTTTAAGGCATTTTAAAGAATTTAAACCCACATTATAAGAGGTATAAATACCTTTGTTCGATAGTGGAGATTTAAACGCCCTAAACATCCC
Organism: Anablepsoides rubrolineatus; assembly: GCA_031762495.1. NCBI lineage: Eukaryota > Metazoa > Chordata > Actinopteri > Cyprinodontiformes > Rivulidae > Anablepsoides > Anablepsoides rubrolineatus. Next base: position 10,488 of record JARVGW010046480.1, read on the forward strand.
CCTTCAGAACAAAATCAAGTGTTTTTAGATATATTTTATATACAAACAGTGAATGAATTAAACAAAATCACCTCTTTTCTGTTTGTTGGGCTTTGACTTTGTCTATACTGAAGGATGACTTCTCTTAATGCACTAAACCTCCTCATGTCCATTTGAGGGAGATTTTCGTTTTTTCCATCAGAAAGGGGTGGACTTCCGGTTTGCAGAGCGCTGCAGGATACAGGCTCCGCCTCCTCCTCTGATGTTTTCACATCAGTTTCAGTAGCGACTAAAGAGTTGGCTGTGACCTCAGTTTGACATTTCTCCTCGCTCATCGCTGCAGTGGATTCAGAAACTTCAGATCCGGATGAGGGGGCGGGTGCAGCGGAAACAGCTGAGGCAGCAGAACAGTTGAGTTTCTGTTCCTCTTTATTAAGAGGCTGTGCTGAACTGTTTCCATTTGTAGACTTGGTGTAGACATCAGTGGTGCCCAAAGAGAGGTAGATGTTTACAGCAACCTTCTTAGAGTCGCGGAGACGCTGTTTTCGAGTCTTTAACCTGAAATTAAAGGTTAATTTTAAATGGTTAATAATTAGAGCTTGGGCAATGAGTTGTCCACAGACGACACAATACAATAATACAATCAGCTGTCAATCAAACAGAGTAAAATTACCCAACACTGGCTTTTACTTGTGGTCTTTAGCTGTATTTCAGCTCGCATTTTGACCCACTTAGTTCCACAATTAAGACATTTTAATGCAACTTGAAATTAAATTTTACAATGCACTATTTTACCCAAATGTTTATTTTAACAATGACTTTTAGGTCCAGAAGAAAAAGTTTGTCAAACTATTACTTCCAAACATCTATTGTACTGCATTCATTAAGTTTTTTGTCAATAAATTACAATAAAATACTCACGATTCAACGCGTCCAACTAGTTTCCTGTGTGGGTTAAAATAAATAAAGGGCATAAATCAGAAGGGTAGTAATACAAACAGTAATATTTCTTTACTTGTATGATTTATATTAAACACACGTACCAAACTTCAGACAGTTTAGGTGGTCTGGACACCGACATGTTCTCCAGCACCTTTCTTACTCCACTGGATTCGGCCATTTCCACATAAATCTGACCCAAATAAATAAAAATTAGGAAGACATTAGTGACTGGTGATAAATGTTGTATTGAGACTAAACTCATGAGTTTAAAAATAAAAAAACAATTAAGCATTGGGCTCTTCCATAACCAGGTCAAATGCTGATTTTAGTAACAACAAAAACCTTAATGACCACCAGGGAGGGGAGAATGATTTATGAGTTCAGCTAGACATAATCAGATCATTTATATTTACATAATAAAAAAGTGTCTCCAGTCCAGCTGCCTGTGATTGAACTTACTAGATGTTACTGAGACACGCTGAGAACAAGTTTTTAATGTCTATCATGAAGTTTTTCATATATATAAATACCTGTAGATACGATCTAATACTTAAAAAATTAAATGTTTATAAATAAAATTAACTGTTGACAATAAAAAAATGTAAGATTTGGTCTGAATGTGACTGGATTTTATTATAAAAACTGGTTTTAGAGGTGAAACTAAATGAATGTTATATTTTAAAACTTGTTTTCACACCCAATTTGAGAGCGGCAGGAAGCTGGCGAAGGTAGCGAAGCTCGCCACCGCCGTCATGACGGTGGAGACGAGTCTCTCGCTCGTCCCTAAAACTTCCACACACAGCAGGCGGTCCTCCAGACACCCCAGATCTGAAACATACTGCAAAACAAGCCACCGTTATTTAATCAAAGCCGTTTTTATTTTACAGCAGAATTGAAAAATATCAAACGACTCACAATGTTGCTCAGTTTCATCAAACTTCTGTACATGGACTCCTGCAAAAACATTTATACGTATTTATTAAATAGATCTTGAAGGAATAGTTTTATATCGATATGATACAAAGTCTTTATCTTTATGGTGCATTTCTTCTGCACCACATAGATTTGCATTTTTATGACCACCAGTCATCCACTACTGTTATGCCTCTGAGCCAGCGTGAGTCTAGATACAGGACTGAGTTGCTGAGCAGCGTTCTACTCTAACAAAATGTGCAGCTGTTGTACTCACAAAATATGATACGAGTCCTTAAGGCTGTTATGTTTAATACTTTTATTACTATGTTATAATTGTTACAAATACAAGAGTAGGAGTGGATTTGTTTACAAAGCACAACAGAAAAGTTGACATTTGCTAACTGGACTCAAAAAAACAATCTTATAGAAGCTCAGCAGATCTGACCCTGACAAATAGCTAAAATAAATAAACTTGGGCAACATGTTCTTGTGACCAGGACAGCTCGACCCAGACTGGGCATGAAACCAATGACCTAAACTGGAGATAATGGTTATTGTGCAACTGTTAAATGAAACTTAGCACATAAAGTAAGGAAATTTATGTTCGTTGTTTTTTTATTTTAACAATACTTTATGGCAACAAATCTTATACTGTGGGAAAGCCTGTTAATTTCTCTTTTAAATGGCGCCAGGTTTGTCAGGAACATGTATTTGTGGGTTGCGTACATGAAAAAATTACCAAATCTTCTCTGCCAAACAGTTTATTTTGCTGTTGCTATTGACACTTGTCTTAAGCTTCTGATATCCCCAGGTGCTGCCAATCAGGTGCTGGTGTAAGATTTATTGCGAAAAAGCATTATTACAATAAAGAAATAATCTACCAAACAGAAATTCCCTTGCATTTTGTGCTAAGTAAATATAAGAACAGCAATTCAAACAATAAACTAGAGATGGAATGAAGCACCTTAGGTATACACTCTTTCTCCCTCTGCAGAAATTTTGTTCAAGGTGAAGCTTCTCCATCTGATAAAGACAGAACATATTTTTCTCCACAATACTTTGATGGTTCTACTTCATGTTTGTAAATACATGTTATTATAGGCATAATGGCAACCAACTAACCAATGACCCACCCAACCAACGATCCAACTAAACAACCAAACAATGACCCAATCAAACAACCATTGACCCAACTATCCAATGAACCAACTAACCAACGACACAACTAATGACCCAACTAATCAACCAACGACCCAACCAACCAATGACTCAATCAAACAACCATTGACCCAACTATCCAATGAACCAACGACACAACCAATGACCCAACTAACCAAGCAACCACCCAACCAATCAATGACTCAATCAACCAAACAATGACCCAACTATCCAATGAACCAACTAACCAACGACACAACTAATGACCCAACTAACCAACCAACTAATGACCCAACCAAGCAACCACCCAACCAAACAATGACCCAACTATCCAATGAACCAACTAACCAACGACACAACTAATGACCCAACTAACCAACCAACTAATGACCCACCAAGCAACCACCCAACCAACCAACGACACAACCAAACGACGACCCAACTAACCAACCAACGACCCAACTAACCAACCAATGACCCACCAAGCAACCACCCAACCAACCAATGACCCAGCCAAACGACGACCCAACTATCTAATGAACCAACTAACCAACGACACAACCAATGACCCGACTATCCAATGAACCAACTAACCAAACAACGACCCAACCATCTAATGAACCAATTAATCACACAACCAACCAACGATACAACCAACCAACGACACAACCAACCCACCATACCCTGAGATACTCATTTATAAAGGAAATACTTGACACTTTAAGAATTTAAGGTAGAAGCTAAGATATGATCAGGATTAAGTGTTAAGCTGCAGAAATTGAACAGTTTTCATACCTCACAGGATCCTGGGAACATGTCATTTAGGACTACATGTGCGCTGAGAGCATAGCCTTTCAAAGAAACTTGATTTCTGACGTGATCTGTAAGAAATCTAAAGCAAGCGTCCCAGTTGTCGAAATGCACAAATGCCTGTAGATAAAATAAAAACAAAAGTCATGACATACCATAGTTACAATAAAAACAGCTGTATTAAAAGTTGTTAACTCCTGTTAGTGTTTTACCCTTCTCTGTAGTGGTAAAACGATCACATTGTTGTGCAGAGTGTAAAGATTCTGCTCAGGAAAATACTTCCACACCAGTTTAGCCAGGTCCTTGTGTGTGTAGGTTGCAGTTGGTAAACCCGTCAACATGATCGTTGGAAAACTCCCTTTTTTTGGTTTAATCAACTACAGGAATGAAAGGTAAAAGTCAAATATTTAGTATGCAGAAGTCGAGCAACAGAAATTAAACATGGCTCATAGGAAGTTACAGGAAATACTAAACAAACAGTCTTACCGATATGTCCCTCATTTCATTGATTGTTGAAAAGTCTAGAAGCAAAACACAAAAATAAAGGTTGATATTACATAATTTCCAGTCTGAAAGCTGCCATACTGGATGGATCAAAGTCAATTTTTTCCAATGAGAAGGGGGTCATGTAGCATAAAGATTAGTACAGTCGCAGAAATGGATTGCTATAATCTGATTAGTAATATCTCTTGTGGTTCAGAAGTTATCAACACAAAGGTAAAACCTTCTGTTATTTATCACAGGTGTGGCTGTGTGCATCCCAAACTAAATATAAACATTAGAACGTTGTGACCAGATCAGTCAGGATGTATGTTAATACAAGGAGTGAACAGCCTTAAATTCAGTCATATGTTGTATTTAGAAGTTAAACTATGTTTGCATGCGTTCCTCTTACCTGGGATGTTAAACCAAGGACATTCAGTAGAGAAAACGTAGGGACTAGTTGTCATGGTTATCCAAAAAGGTGCAGTGGTGCCCTTTGGAATGTTGCCCATGGACCTCGGGATTTTAGCCCAGGCCACACTGTCATTTTTGTGTGGCATAGCCCTCAATGGAAGTTTTGGATCTGCACACAAACGTAAATGGTGCGATTATTTTAACTGAATTAAATCTTTTATGCTTGAAATTGTTGTTAAAGTTCATCGTTTTTCCTGACTTTACTCTCCACATGCTTACTTTACCCTTGACAGAGACATTAACCCCAACAGACTTTACTTAAACAACTCCTGATTTGATGTAGTGATTATAACCTTGACAGTACAACTTTATCTTCAATGTTACAACTTCTACCTTGAAGAAAAGACTATAGCCATAATGCTACATTGTTATTAACATATGATTTTCGCCATGACATAAGAACTAACGTTACGACATTACGACTTTATTCTCGATGTTAAGATTTTATCCTCGAAGTAACGACTTAATCCTCGATGTTATCACTTTATCTTTGATGTTACAATGCAAATCTTGCAGCTTGTACCTAGACATTAGGGCTTTGTCCTCGATGTTACGAATTTATACTCAATGTTACAAATTTCTTAGACGTTATGACTATCCTTAAAGTAACAATTTTTTTCTCTGCATTACAACTTTGTCTTCGATGTTACAACTTTATACTCATTATGATTTAATCCTTGACGTTACAACTTTAACCTTGATGTTAATGTTTGAACGTCGACATTACTGCACGACCCTTGATGTGACCACTTTGTCCTCAATATTATGACTTTATCCTTGACGTTACAAATTCAAACTCAAAGTTTTGACTTCAATACGCACATCAAGGGTGATGTGGCGTATTAAAACTCAACATCACGGCCTTATCCTCAATGTTACGACTTCACCTTCGACGTTTCGACTTGAACCTCGACGTTAACTCAACGCTACAACTTCATACTTGACGTTATGATGTTAAACTTGGTGTTCCAACTTAAAACTCAATGTTGTGACTTAAAACTTGACATTGTGGCTTTATTTTCAACGTTACGGCTTTAACTTTGACAATAGGACTTTAAATCGTATCTGGATTAGGCAATATCTGGTTCATCTACAGGAGGGACAGTGGGTATATTTGTACATGTTTTTTTACATATAAAGCAGGAATAAATATGCCTCACATTTCTTTCTTTAACATTGCTTCTCTAACTTTAAAATCAAAGACTTACTATCTGCTCTTCTGAAGCCGCTGGGCAGACCGGTTCTGTGTACGCTGTGTGGAAGACGCTGTTTCAAGAAGCTGTACCAAATTCCAAGACGATCAGCATCACAAGGGTTATTGAATTCAACAAACACCTGGAATATCCAAACAAAAGAAAAAATAAACAGAAAGTCATTCTTATATTCAACTCAATGTGTATTTACAGGTGTGTATGTTTGTACCTTGTTGAGCAGAGGCACGTAGTTTAATACGTCGCCAATTCTTTTCAAAGCGAATTTAAGGTCCGCGGCTTCGCTTGATGAGATGTTCTCGATGTAAACTACTGATGACGCGTTGCGCTTTCTTTTCTGATTCAATACATTAAAGTTGTATATTTAAAGAAAAACAAAACAGATGCAGCTATGACTAGAATTTTACTGTTTCTCTATTTCCAGTCAAATCCAGGCAGCAAATTGTAAATCAAATTTTAATGTTTATTAAAAACTGTCAATCAAAACATTTTCAATCAAGAATAAAAGAAGTACTTACAAAGCTTGTGGCATTCATAAAAAATGTGTAAAATCCAAACTGAAAGACACAAAACAGTATTGATAACATTACTAAATATATATATAGTATATATATATTTAGAATTTTTTCCTGTGAGCTAACAATGTTTGTTTTTTTCCGACTGGGAAATCTTATTATAAAATATTATTTGAGGTTTCCTCTTTATATTGGCATAAAAGAATACTCAATAAATTTACAGAAAATTAGGATTCAGATCAAACAGTAATGTATTAATGTAACCCACAAGACAAATTATATCATATCTCTGAATAAATTTAAGATATCAGAATGATCCAGGAATTAAAATGTAGCTTTTAAAGCAGGAATCTGAAAAATGTAATTAGATCATTTTGACCAAATTGGACTTAATCCTCATTTATATATGATGGCTCACATTTAGCTAATATAGGAATTGTTGCAACATTAATTACATTTTATAAAAACACAATTTATTCAAACTTATTTAAACCCATTCCTCTGCATAGCTCATGTGAAAACAAACTTCTGATTAAACTTACTAAGGTGTACTTTTGGATGCATAAAACCTGAAAGCAGAGTTTGGACCCGTTAAGAGTCTGGTTGTGGCTGGTTGACCTTTTGAAAAACTCCTGCACCTTCCTCATATGTGGTTGACAGACAAAAGCCTAAAAAGATGAGAAACACAACACTTTATTTTGTCCTACCAATCCAACACAAATAAATGTTTCAAATAATAATCAGTGAGAATATATTGAATTTCAGGGAGTTGAACTGGTTAAATCATAAGAACAACTTTTCAGTTGACATGATATTACAGCTAAAATGACTAAAACAGCTGAAGATGATACAAACCATTTGATACTGAGGCGCGATGAAAACACTGTCATCTTCAAATTCTAATCCAAACGTTCGGAGCAGATTGATGACGCTGGATTCTGTGTAAGAGCCGTCATTGAACTCTGGCAAATTGGTTATGACCAGACATATTTCTTTTGAAAAGAACTGGAAATAATCAGGAGAGAGAAAACATTTATAAATGTCTACATCAAATAGGTTAACGAACAAAAGAATACGTAAATAAAATCTGTTTGGTTTACAGAGGAAAAACCAACAAAATGTTGGAGACTAAGGTAAAAGAAATAATATATATATATAATTATATAAAATAATAAATAAGATAAAAGTGCCTAACAAGCTGGTGGGAAATAAGCAGTTTGACATCATTATTTTTTATTTTGAGTGATATATTTTTTACTTTCTAACTTTCTAAACCTTCTTTCTACAATTTTCAGTCTTCAGTGAATTTACTTACTTTGGGTAACAAGATGTTTTTCAGAGACATAAATGCTGTGGACAAGAGTTAAAGATTGATGAAAAATGCAGCAGGAAACGTATGACATGCAGATATTTTGGACCTTTTATAAAAATTTCTTACGCATGCTTCTTGTTATCGTCTGGACGTTTTGGCTATATGTGTCCGTTTTGGGTTTTAAGTGAGTCGAGTCAGAGTTCGGCAAGCATTTCTGGACCTCTGATGAAGATCTCACTGGGGTTTCTTGGGTTTTAAAGGTGGTCTGTTGTGTCTGAGGATCAGTGGAAGGCGCAGGTGTCGGGGTGGTTTGACTTTCACTGGGTTTAGTTGTTAAAGGTTTGGTTTCAACAGAACTTTCAACCTCCGTCTGCTCCGTTACGGTCGTTTCCATCAGCTCTGAAGGTTCGGCCTCTTTCGACTCAACTTGGACCGTTTCTGCTGGAACCACTTCAGAGTCCTGAACTTTTACGGGAGCATCAGGCTGGTTCTCTGACCCGGACGGCTCAGATGCTACGTTTATGGTCTTGGCTGCAGCTGATTCGTTGGACGTTTGAGGCGTCTGGGCAGCTGAGGACGGGTCTTTTGGTTCTGCAGCAGCTTCTTGGACGTCAGCAGTTTCAGCCAAAGGAGGCTCTAGTTTGTGTGGCATGGCTTTTATAGGGTTTAAAGTGAGGACATAGTCTTCCAGATCAAGGTTTACAGAGAACTCACTGAAATGTTCTATACGCTGTTTAAGACTCTTTGAACTGAAAATGTAAAAAAAAAAAAAGGACAATTAAAAACTGGAATTTCTGATTCGTATTTTATTTTATTTTTTTACAAAATCTAGGCACTACTACGGTTTTATTGCATTTATTGTTTTTAAACTGGTCAGACTCCAAGTTGTAGAAAAGATCTTGTAGTTGAAATAACTTCATAGTTTGTTTTTTTAAACAGAAAAACTGAAACTTCTCTTTATCAATCACAAGTTTTATGATCTATAAATAACAATAAAATCCCCATACAGTTAAACCGACATGTCGTCTAATGTAAGTAGTTTTTATTGTTAAGAAACAGATATTTTAAAGTCATCATAACGATGATTTCTCACAGTTTATATACCCATTCTTTATGTGAAATACTCACGAATCAGCATGTCGAACTTTACTCCTGCGTAGAAAAGAAAAAAAAGGTCAGATGAGGAATAATGCTAGGGATTCCTGTTTTAAACTGTTCAGACTGTTAATTTAAAACACACCATTGTTCAGATTGGATCCTCTCTATCACTTGAGTTACGCCACTGGATTCAGTCATCTCGATGCAAATCTGTTGGGGGAAAAAAAATGTAAACGTTGCTAACAAACCACAGCAAATTACTCTCAGCTGTCTGTTCACAAAGAGCTTCTAATGGGAAGTTTTTCACTTGCTTCAGCTAAAAAACGACTTAGAACATTCATAACTCTGCTAGTTAGGAAGCTAATACGGCTAATTTGAAAATCTGCAGCTCCACCTACTCATTCAAGATGGATTAGAGAGGTATTTTATTTTATTAGAAAAATTCTAATAATGTTGAATCCTTTCAAATAACCTGAAATCCTTTCCTGTGCAGAGTTAAAAAGTACAAAAAGTAAGCTAATTTTGAACCGAGCACCCAGATAATGAGGTAGAATTTGGTGCTGTAGCAGCTGAGGGTGATCCACAAAGGATGTATGTTAAGATTTTTTCATTGTGTAGAAATGGGAGCGAGTGCGACGAAAAACAAGAGGGAACACACAAAAAAAAAAGAAAATAAGCAGAGTTGTCTCCATTTGTTCAGTTTAAGGTGCAAAAATGGGGTGAATACCTGCAACATCACAAGATTTGTTTGATTTATATCACATTTTTTTCATACCCTGTTGGCGAGAGGCAAGAAGCTGACGATGGGAGCGACTCGCGTCACTCTTTTCATGACGTTAATGATGAGCGGCACGGACGTCTCTGACGTCTCCACGATAAGCAGCCGCTCCTGCAGGGACTCCAGATCTGGAACGTGCTGAAAAACAATCAAGTTACTTTTTTAATATCAATTTAAAGAGAATAAATTAACAATTTTGAATTGAATAAATGCTAAATGTCTCACAGAGTTGCTCCATTTCATCAGAGTTCTGTACATGCTCTCCTGCAAAAAGAGCAGAAAACAGAAGTTGTTCATTTCTTAAATATTTATAGAAGAGTTGAGATCAGTTCAGGTTCAGCGCCAACAAGATGGCAGCACAGCTTAAGTGTTATTCAAGTCATCTGCTGAAAAATTCCTGCAGTTTTTTTTTAAAATAGCAATATTTACCACTGGGTTTGAAAAAATCTAAATTCCCTGATTTATGTCCCTGTTTACCAATAACATTTTCTACATTTTAAGCTACATTTTGACACCTTGATCATCCTGAGAAGTAATTTAGAGATGTGGATTGATTTATTAATCTGGATGACCCCTGGTAAATTTGTCTGAATAATAATAATAATAATAAGAAAAACAATAACATCAACACAATGAATAAATAAATAAATACATAAATAATAATAACAATAATAAGAAGAAGAAAAAAGATTAATATTAATAAGAATACATAGGATAAGAAAAATAACAATAATACAATAAAAAGAATATTAGGAATAAGATTAATAAAAATAAAAAGAATAAGAAAAAGATTCATAAGAATAAAAAAAACAATAATAATAGGAAAATAATAACAATAACTCAAATAATAAGAATATAAATAAGATTAACAATAAGAATAAATAGAATAAGACTAATAGGAAAAGTATAACTATAACACAAAGAATAAGAAAAATAAAATAAGAATAAGATTATTATTAATATTAATAATAATAATAGTAATAATAAGAATAGAAAAATAATAATAAAAAACAAAAGGAAGATTAATTATAATAATAAGAATATATAAAATAAGAATAAGAAAATAAATAACACCACAAATAATCAGACTAATAAGAATAAGATTATGAATATGAATAAAATTAATAAGAATAAGAAATAGAATAAGAAAAATAATAATAACACAAATAAGAATAAGAAAATTAAAAATAAGAATAAGTATATCACAAATAAAAATAGTAAGAATAAATTTAATTTGTAACTTTCAATTAGCAAAGATCTCACAGTGAATAGTGAATCCTATTTTATGATTATTATGAAAATTAATTGACATTTGAAAGAGGAAACCTCTATTTAAATCAGAATTTCCAGGCTTGTAATTAAATATATTCATTAGCACGCAGGGAAAGTAGCAATAGGTTAGGGCTTTTCTGCTCAAAATCATGCTAACATTTCTTTAAGATGATACTTCAGGTATTTCTTTGAAGACACTCATAGTTTTACAGTTTGTCACATCAAGTGTTTAAAACAGACCTCAGTGGATTCAGGGTCCACGGCCTCTTTGACGATGTGGATGGCCAGCACGTAGCTTTCCACAGGTACTGGATGTTTCAGGTAACTTTCCACAAAGCTGCAGCACGACTGCCTGTCGTTGAAAAACACAAAAGCCTAGAAGTAAAGAGAAACGGGTCAGTAAAACCGGAGCAGCTGAGCTGGTTTTAACCTGCAGCGGGAGCTCCTTACCCTCTTCTGCAGAGGAAGAACCAGCACGTTGTAGTACAAACACTGAAGGTTCTGTTTGGGGAGATACTGCCACACCAGCTTCACCACGTCCTTGTGTCTGTAGTTTCCGTTTGGTAAACCCGTCAGCATGACCATGGGGTGCTTCGTCTCCATACAGGACCTCTGCAGAAGCCAAGGTTCAAATATAAACTTTATTTGAAACTGAAACAGTGAGCATTGCTTACAAATCATAAGATGTAAAAACAAAAACCTCACCCAAAGATGACAATTCAACTTGGCTGTCACAAAATCTGAAAGTGAAAGATAAAAAGTATTTTGTTGAGTATTTCCTATAAAACATTAAATATTTGACAGTTGTATTAAGCTTTATTAATTGTTTTACTTGGGATGATGAACCAAGGAGACACGGTTGGGAAGACGAAAGGAAACTTGGTCAAGGTGACAGTAAATGGCGGACTGCTGCCTTTCGGAACGCCACAGTTTGTCGTCGGGACTATCGCCCCGGTGACCAAATCTTTGGCGTCTGGCAAAGCTTTCGCTGCGAGCCGAGGAGCTGCAAGAAAAGAAAAAAAAAAAAGAGTCAACTAGAAGTCACATTTCATGCTTATACAACAATAAAATAAAAATCTGAAGCTCCTATGTTGAATAGGTTTTGAGTTATAAGCATTTCTGTATGTCCAGACACCCCCTTTTCAGATGGAGCCCCCTCCTCAAATATGGGGTCTATCATAAAACCGTTGGCTGGCGCAGTGTAGGTCAGACACATCTACAGTCCTGACAAATATCACATTGATTGGTGCAGCTGTTTCCGTTTTATGGTTGACCAAAAATCTTGAAAAATTAATAAACAAACTATGAAAACAATAATAAAATAACCTTGTATAAACTTTAATCTGACCTCCAACAGTTCCTTCTACGAAAAATGATTTATGATCTAACTTACAGCTGCTAAATGCTATTTGATAAGGTTTGAACATAAAGGCAACATTCTTACACATTTTCATTATAAAATGCCACACTTTTACCTTCAAGTGTTTGAAGTAGTTTTAAAAAGATGCTTTGTTTTGGATGTAATTTTGTTAAATCAGGTCAAGGTTAAACCCTTCCTGAATTGAAAGGACCTTGAAAAGGCAATACATGCTTAAAAAACAGTTCTTGCATTGATTATTATAAGGCACTTTACATTGGAATAAGCCATAGAGTTGTTGTTTTTTTGTTTGTTTTTTAAGCTTTTCGGGGATCTTTTACAAGCACATCGTCCGGTCAGAGCTCTTCGGTCTGATGCCAAACGTTTTTTGGAAGACCCCAGATCAAAGTCCAAACAGTGGGGTGACGGTTCATTTGTAGCTGTTCCAAAATGATGGAATTTATTACGTTTTGAGTCGCGCGAGATCAATGACCTATTTTTGTTCAAAGCTAAAGACTCATTTGTTTAGAACTGCTTTTAGCTGCAGCACTGTTGTTGTTTCTACCAAAGTTTGTTGTTTTTAATGGAAAGCACTTTGGTTCAGTAATCACGATTGTAAAGGGCTATAAAAATAAAAATTGTTTGGTCACATTTTTGTCTTTTTGGAGTTGTGCACCTTTTTGAATTTGGTATTGAAATGGTAAAAATCTGCTCTGCCAAACAACCAAATTTAAGCTCAGCAGCTCAGAAATTCACTGCAAAACCTGAACTTATTTAGAGATACACGCTTTCTTTTCGAGAATGACATTTGTTAAGAGTTTGACAGCAGTAGCTGCGTTTCCATTGCAAAAGTATGAAAAACTTTGTCAATATTGAAAAAACAGTTTCGCAATTGCTGTGTTTCCATTAAGTAAGAATTGCTATATGTTTGTGTTTGCGATAAGTCATTACAAACATGGCACCAACAGATGTAAAACATGCATATTGCTAGCCTGACACTACCGCTCATCAGCCATCAGAGGACACGTCAGCGTCTTATCGAGGCTTTCAAGCGACAAGACCCTTATACCTGGGAGCGGCTACGTATGTAGCTCATGTAGTCAAACTGATTAATGATTTAGGATCCTTCTAGAAGGTGACCTGTGACCTTTTATGGTCAAAGATTATCTGTTACTAGTGACTAATGTGTGTTTAACTCATCATAATATTTATTTTACATATTTGATCATTTATGAATTATATTTATCCCAGTTCAGTTAGTAGTATAGTTCCAAAGATAATATAAGTTTAGCACATCTAAACAGACAAAACACCTGATTATTGTTAAAACATGAGAGTAAAAACCATGGAAGCTCACCTATCGCAATGTTGGTGCTCCGAGGTACATCCATCCTGAAGATGTTGTAAGGAGGGGAGTGTTTGCAGAGGCTGTACCAAACGCCGATCCGATCAGCATCTTGAGCGCTCTCGAACTCAATAAAAACCTGGAATAAACCCCTCAGAGTCAAACAGGTAGTATTTATAGAGCCTGTGACGTGCATATTCTTCAAATACAAAACAGCAAAGAAAACATCTTTATATTTAAGAAACTTGGAATAATACACACAATTTTACCCATTTTGCCCCTTATTTGGCATATTTTCTTTTGAACTTGACTCAGCTAAAGTGATGGTCTTGGTCTTTGTTTATTGAAACAGAACTATTTGAACTGTGACTTAAAATAAAAAGCATCAGATTCTTCTCTACAGTCTGTCTTGTTGGCTGTTGTAGCACTACTCTGTTCACTTATGTATTACAAACATTTGATGCCACAGCCACTTTAAAACATGAACAACACACTTTTTTGAGTGTTTATTGTGTTTTTTTAATACCTTATTGAGCAGAGGAAGGAAGTTTTTCACAGATTGAATTTTCTTCAGCGCCTCCCTGAGATTCCTGGTTTCGCTGGGTGAGATGTTGTTGATGTAGACTGTGCTCGCCCTGTCGTTGCTCACTTTCTGCTCCAGAAAAACAAGCACACTTCTTGTTTTAACACTGGCACAGGATGTTTAAAGACAAAATATAATCTTTGGGCGTATTTTAATTGGCAAAGGCTCAGTCGGTAACACAGTCATACGAACTCTTTTAAAAATAAATTAAACAAATGTCAAAAAGTCATGATTCAAAAATGGACTGGAACAAGTTTACTTACAAACTCAGTCATTTCCATCAGAGATTTGTAAAATTCAAACTGAAACAAGAAGAGGTGAAGGGAAGACATAAGAGTATCACAGGTTCAGAACAATAAAGTCAAAACATTTTGTATCCACTCTGTAAAAAGGCCTCAAATCTTGAAAATAATCAGCCAGACAATTACATTTCTTTAACCGTCACAAGAGATTATTTAAAACCTTTCATCTCCTTCAACTATCATGAAATGAGAAACTCTATTTTTATACCGGTGCCATGGAAATGTCTCTCCTGACGATGCTTGCAAACACTTGGGTTCCATTGAAGTTCAAACGTTTCTGTCGTGAAGCCCCACAAACGGCCTGTGCTCTTTTCCAGCTTGGCATGAGCACAAATGCCTGAAAATAAACAAACACACAAACAGTGAAGCAGTTTAATCCATAGAGAACAGATTTTCGTCCTATAAATGTGGAGCTTTTTAGTTTCACCTGCTCCAGAGCCAGATTTAAGAGAGTGGGCAACTTTAAAGGTCCTATCAAATGTTTTTGACTCCTACAAATTAAAAGACTGAGAATTTACTAAATGTTTTAGAGGTTTTTAGTCACATGAAAGCAGAGCTGCTTTCAAAACACACAAAACAAACTACAGACTTGAAATTACGACATCATCTACTTGTTTTGTTTTGCTTTTTTTTTTTTTTTTTTAAACTATTAAGCAATAGAAACCTCCCAGAAATGTTTATGTATTTGGTAAGTATAAAATGTTTCAACTAATTAAAAACTTTATTCTAGTGATGCAGGCTTGTAAGACCTCACTTATTAATAACACATTATGTAATAATGTAATAAAATCAGGCTTCAAAATGTAATAAACTCACGCTAAAACCACATTGTCATAATTGACACAAAATGTAAAAAAAGTCTTCAACACATTATGTAATAAAGTTATTACATTTTGCTGCAATTATTACATAATGTGGTTTTAATAATCTGGTTCATTATGTAATAAACAATCAAAACCCAGTATTTCTGTTCATCCTAATCATTATAGGTCCACCTGCACCCCCCAACCCCCCTGCGTGTGATTAATACTGATTTTTTTTACAAAAATTACGTATTTTTACAGCTCATTATCCAGGTAAACATCTGAAGGACATGTTTGTACAACTAACTTTTAGATATATTTTGGGAGTTTTCTAAAAAGTGGAATAATTTCTGTAACAGGGATCAGGACAGTAAATCTGAAAATGCAAACAAATAATGAGAAGTTCTGTGTTTATTGAGCAAAGTTATAAAGATTTAATTATGTAGTATTTGTAACATGACAGTTAT
>JARVGW010052373.1:0-25846 GCA_031762495.1 Anablepsoides rubrolineatus
TCCATCCATCCATCCCTCCATCCATCCCTCCATCCATCCATCCCTCCATCCATCCCTCCATCCATCCATCCATCCATCCCTCCATCCATCCATCCATCCCTCCATCCATCCATCCATCCATCCATCCATCCCTCCATCCCTCCATCCATCCATCCCTCCATCCATCCCTCCATCCATCCATCCATCCATCCCTCCATCCATCCATCCCTCCCTCCATCCATCCCTCCATCCATCCCTCCATCCATCCATCCCTCCCTCTGATATCTTTGGTACTTTTTAATAGTGAATTGTGTTAAATTTAGGACAAAATGAAATCTAAAAACCAAACCCACACAGCACCTGTCATTGACGCCTGTGGGTGTGAAGTCCAGCTTGTGTTTGGTTTGAAAGAGGAGCAGTTTGGCTCTGATCTCCACAATGGACGGAGGCTGGACTGGCACTGCCACAGCAAACATGGCCAGCTGAATCCTGTTAGATGCCCCGTTGTCCCTCAAAAGATTTTGGCCATGGAGATACTTTAGTCGCCCCTGGAACTTCAGAGCCTATTTAAGCACATTAGATACATCAAATCATGTTTTCCATTTCTCCTTTTAAAATGTAGTTTTTTACAAAGTGATTTTAGACTCACCAAAAATCCAGAGGAGTTATCCAGGAGACAGCGAAAGCGACAAACGAAGCCCCTCTCCATGAAGGAGGAGTTGTCTGGGGGAAGCTGCTCAGGGTTGTAAGTCACTGCATTACTACAGCTGTGTGAAACTAAAATGACAGGTCGAGATGAAAGGTTCATTTATTATAATTCCATCAAACCATAAAGGCAACACTACAGAAAGCTCAGCATTCAGTAGAAACTTTCTTTAATCGATAGGAGAACAGAAACCAAAAAAGAACTCCTTTTGAGAAGAGAAGTTCTCTTCTGGAAACTCTTCCTCCTCAACTCCTTTAAATGAACAAAAAAGGTTGAAGGACTAAATGAATACGTTCATCCCAGTTTAACTGCACTTACGGTCTGCATCCACTGCAAGGGGCTGAGGGTTCAGAGCAAAGTGGAGCTGCTCTCTGAACAAGGTTCGGTCATCAGTGTGGATGAGCTCAAACACACTCTGGTGGATCACATCTGACTGCAGGGAGACAAAGAGAACAGATCCAGTACTGAAACAGTAATCAGCTTAGTCATCAGGATCTGCATGTTAAAAAAAGAAAATGTCCCTAACTCAGTTTTAGAGATGAACATCAACACATGATGTATTAAGTCGTCCCATAATTCTGTTTCTGCTCAGCTCTCTGAAGGCTTCACCACAACATTTCAATCAGGCTGAAGTTCTGGACTTCTAATGGACCACTGCAGACCTTGATTCTTTTCATTTTGAGGCATTCTAGTCTGGGAACATTGTTCTGTTGCAATAGTTTGGTCCAAGCTTCAGCTGTGGGACACTTGACTTCAGAATCCTTTGGTCTACAGAGGAGTTCATGTTGACTCAATAACTGCAAGGAGCCCTACACCCAGATCTGGAGATCTGTGTTGTGTTCTTACCATGAGGTTTGAATGACAACAAATCTGATCTGAAGTTCTGTTAATAACATGGTGTTAAATGCTCTGTGTTGTTTATCTGAGGTAGACCACGCCCAAAAATCACAATAAGTGTTTGGACCTGCTGCTGCACAATCATTTGTACCGTTACTGTTCACTGTAATTACTCAACTGAACAATCTAATAATCATCTTTATTATTACTAATCTGAGCAATCACCGGCTCTGTTATTACCCATTTTAAACCTTAAAATTGTTTTTTTAAATGTGGCTGTAATTTCACATCTGTGTTTCTTGTCTGCATTGTGATTCTTCACTTTACAGTTAATAGTCTGTTGTCTTATTTTACACTGAAAACAGACATTTTCTGGTTCCTAATGTCAGATTCTGATAGTCTACTGTTTCTAAAACAAAACATATCTTTTTCTTTTCTTGCACATTGCTTTATATTGTATTTTTATTAGTAGTAGTCGTATCATGGTTAGTCAGTGTTAATTTTTGTTTTGTGTACTATCTATAGTTTGTAAAATAACTAGTGTGTGAACCTCTGTACTGATGCTGCTGTGACACCTGAATTTACCCTCGGCGGGACAATAAAGGCTATTTCTATTCTATTCTATTCTAACATCTGTCAGAAATAGATGATTTTAAGAAGTCCTTATTCAAATAACTTAAACTTAATAAAGTGTGAAACACTGTGTTAGCATGGTGGTGTAGTAGTGTTCAGAGACCTTTGGCTCTTGAGTCTCATAATGAATTACCAGAAAGCCATGTTTGTATTCACTTATGTGTATTAGGAGGTTACTGAGTTATTTGATCATTTTTTAAATCATATTTAATTTGGACATGAAAGCAAGTGGCTGACCTGATGGAAGCCCAAGTAGTCTTGGATGGTAGAAGAGACATAAAACACCAATCCTTCTGATGTGACCACCAACACGAAACCGTTCAGTGCCTGCATAGAATGAAGCAGACAGTCAGCAGGTGAAATGATTCCTCACAAAACCTCTACATAGTCTGTGAAAGTCTCCAACAATCGATAGTGTGAATACTCAACTTGTTTTTACTAATGTCAACATGGTTTAACAACAGAATGCCTTCTGTCTGACTGTTGGTTCTACAGGTTTCGGTGGGTCTCCTACCTGAAGCAACATGTCCCCCTCAGAAAACCCAACGGTGTTCAGGGCCTGTCCATTCGCTCCACGAGTAAGCCGATTGCCGTTATGGTTCTGCATGGTAGCTGCACAGAGACAGTCAGAACACAGGAGCTGTCAGCACAAGTACTGAGAAGAGTACCCCCACCTGGGGGGGCACTAGTGGGCAGCAGGCTGGGAACTGGGAAACAAGTGAAACTCCTTAGAAAATCCAAATCTTTAAAAGCTTATTTTTATTTGAATGAGATACTGTTAAAACAACTCTGATTAAAACCATTAAAAGATTGCATATTTTGACAGCTTTGATCTGAAAACATCTGTTCCTAAATTAAAACTGTGAGATGTTTTTACACATTTCTAGTTGGGGTTATGTTTGTCACTTAAAAACTCACTTTCAAATGGAAACATTGCAAAAGCCCATTTCAAAATAAAAGCAGAAACATCCAAACTGATTTGTATTTGATTTCTGGTTTTCTATGGACCTCACGCTGGTTCAGCAGAGACCCTTGAACGTGGCCTGCAGGCTGTCTGGATTACAGTGATGTCAGAGGAGTAGCTTTAGCGCAGATCTGCTAACATTTGAGTGGATTTGCACAAGTTATAAACTGGAACTGGAACTTGAAGCAGGGCTTTCGTCTGCTGTGCAGAAAAGATCCCATGACAGCAGTATCAATGTTTTGTGTTGCCTGAGGACTCAGTGAGATCAGTTCTATTTACAGGTTCCAGATGTACGCAGACAGCTGCTTCTCTCCTCGTTTAAATCTTTAAATAAATCAGATTGTTTGAAGGCAGGGAACAACACTTGTTTCTGTAACTTTCAGATTCTGAAAATACACCAGAAACATCAAAAAGGAGACACTCTGAACTGAAAACATGAAAAAAAGGAGGATGGTGACTTCTAGTGAACAAAACAAAAAGACAAATGTCTCTTTTTGTGTGTCATTAAACTACTATTGCCTGGAAGTTGTGTCAGTTTATTTCAGGTCCAGTTTCCACTGAGGGATAAAGGAAGAAGCTTTCATTTAAAAGATTAATTATTTACATATATAAGTGTTGGTCTTTATCACTTATATATGTATATATATCAAACTTTTTTCATTTTCCATGATTTTTAAATTCATACTGAATGTACTGTATGTTGTAGATATTTTCCCACTACGTTGGCTTTTGTTTAGTTGATAGTTCAGTTAAAATATATTTTGGTCTTAGATTATTTGGTGTGATAATAAGGGGGTATTGCACAATTTAGGATTGTTATTGTTCACCTGTTTTGTCTCATCAAAGTAATGTTTTATATAAATCAGCTCACACTGATGCAGTTGACAAAAACATCATCAAAATCACTTTATTCTGGCAGCAGCTTTGTTTGCCCCTTCTTGACAAAAGATCCAAATTATTTCATAGTGTTGTGTGAGTGCTCAGAAGTTGGTGGGGCTGTTTGGACAGTAATCATTTCACTTCAGCTGCTCTGCTCACAGAAGTCCACTGTTTTGCAACATGAATAGGTTTGATGAACAGTTGGCCGAGACGTTCAAAAAATACATCTAACGCTACAATTCTTCCATATATACAGACAGTCAAACAGCCAAAAGCTCCTAGATGGAGATAGTACAGACATTGTGCATAAAGGAGACTGTCTGCCAACAATCTGTCTCTGTCTGACAGATTTGTAAAGGCCAAATGGCTGCAGATGTTTAGGAGCTCCTAAAATGCTGTTTCCATATGAACAGTACCCAAAAACAAGTACTTTGATGATTAACTGACTGACATGTTTATTCTACATAAACTTTATTAAATATCCAAGAGTTCATTTTAATCTTGTAAGCAAAATATTCTGATGCTCTCTTCAATCAGCTAAAGACAGAGCACAAACAACAAACAGCTAAATATGGTAAAACATTTTATTTGATATCTTATATAGTAATTATTAAAACCTACCAGAAGCACCTAAATGTGCACTCTCAAACAACATAGGTTGACAAGGTGAGCTCCACACCTCCTACATTCCTCCTCCTTTCCTTCCTTTCCTCACTGTGTGAAAAGACCCATTGTTTCCCAGCAGGTAAAGTTTACAGAACAGAAAAAAAAGAAAAACTTGTAGCAACATGAAGAGATTTTCACAGGCACATCCTTGTTTTGGAGCCATGATGCTCTGAGGTTTTACACTTTAAAGGCTAGTCTGAACTTCAAATGTTGATGGAACTGCAGGGCTGTAAAACAAATCCCTGGGGTGTTCAAGTTCAGCCATTAGGTGGGGTTTTACATGTGTTGTATTGCAGTCACTGTCAGCTCCTCAATGGCATTATCAATCTTAAGTTAGCATCTGTGCTAACTGTTGGTCAGCAGCCTGTAATTATAAGGGTGTTTGACTCATTAGTGTGCACTCTTTGGGAGCTGCAGTAGGTTGGTGGTCAGTGCTGCAAACTTGACCAGAACCACTGGGGGCAGCATTGTCTCTATTGTTTCACAGGTTTCTTTGTTGAAACACAGTCTTTTAACAACAACAAAAACAAATAAAACATGAGGAAAATAAGAAAAATGAAGTTTTTCAGTGTGAGCATTTCACTGAAAGCAAACAATAATTTAAAGACAGATTGAACAAAAAAGGAAGCTTTTTTTCCAACCCAGAATTACTCTGAAACCCCCACCTGGAGTGGAGAAACAGCAGCTTTAAGGATGTTTTAAAAGTAAACTCAGCGTGTCATGTGACCACCTTTTTAAATGATGTTAACTTTGATATCAGTTTAAACAAGAACTTATAGACGATTGTTAAGAAAACATCATTCAGGTATGTTTGCAAACATGACCTGTTAGCAGTAATTAAGACGGGGATAATTTGTAATAAAACTTTATATTATTGCAGAGACAGCAGGATGGTGTTCACAGGTAAGTAGATTAAAGCAGAGGAGCTACAACATGAACACAACAGAAGGCAAAACCACAAGAAGCAGAGACAAATAACTGTTTAACTGACTAATCAAAGTCAACCACCAAAATAATAGTTACAGTTTTAGTTTATCTGGTGTAAAAAAATTATAATTGTGATGGTTGCATTTATTCTCTGAATAAAGCTAGTTTTGAATGAATGAATAGAGCCTTTTATTACTCTCATGGTGCCAAACATGTACACTTAAAGTAAAGGTACAGTTAGGGCTGCCATGATTAGTTAAGTAGTCGACGACTAATCGACTATTAAAATAGTCATTTTTGTTTTGTATTTTACTTTGTTTTTCTCTCCAAACTGCTTTGACACCTTCCACTGCCACACCTGTCTTTCTGTCCTTGACACACATGATCAGTAGTGATAACTGGGGTAGGCTGTGGACGTCACAAGACATTATGAAGACAGGTTCTGGTATCATGGCTACCCGACAACGGAGTTCAAAAGTGTGGGATCATTTTAAGAAAATGAAAGAGAAACTTGTGCAATGTAATATCTGCAAGGCAGAACCTGCCTTTCATGGCAATTATTTTTAGTTAGCATCTAGCTAAAATCTAATGATAGTTATATAATAGCAGCTGCACAATAAGCTGTATATTTTATATTTAATTAACGTATGATGCAACTGGGCTCCCCTGCCTTTGGCAGCAGACCAAGCCAAAGGCATTCAGGCTTGAGACCGACACAAAAAAATAAACTGGCTCCCTATTGGCTGGTTTTATTTTAATTTTTTTAGACTCTCCCATTTTGCCTAAACTTCAACTATTGAAAAGTCACTGCCCACTGCTTGTGTCCAAAGATGTCTTCTTCTTCTGTATGTATGTCTACATTTTTGGTCCTGTGGGTTATTTGTTCTTGGATCAGTTTATACGAGCTGTGACTGACTCGTTGACAACCTGCAGAAACACAACACGCATTAATGAGATGCAGAGAACAAAGGTGGTTCAGTTGTCAGGCAGGTGTGTGATCTAAGGCCCAGTTTACACAAGAGCCATCTCTGCAAATGCTGGTGTTTTTTACAGTGTTTATTGGGGTAATAAACAAACCAAAAGAATTGTTTACATGGATCTGCTGTAGTTTCCATGCCAGGCATGCTTGCTGGTGAAGTTGTGAACTGTCGATTTAAAGTGAATGTATTTTGTATTTTATGTTGCAAACTAATAACATCCACCAGTAGATCATTGTTTACTCAGGCTCTGGCTCAGTGTCTTCTACAGGTGCTGTGTTTAAATGTAGAGGAGCCATTTCTCAACCATTGTTCTCCAGCAGCCTTGCATATTGTGTCACATTCACACTGCAGTCCTGCTGCTCTTCATGCAAGCAGGGTTAGTTTCCATGTAAAATGGTTTTACAAAGAAATGCTGCTCAGCTTTACATGTTTATTATCCTGAGGTCTCTGGATCTGTTGCCTGGCTCAGAAGGGTTTTTGCTCCTGTCTCAGCAGAGCCAGCAGAGCTGTGAACACGGCTTGTCTCTGCAGATCCGACAAATCTGGACCTTCCATTTGCCGTGTGCAGCAAAAAAAATACAAAGAGAGCTCAAGCTGAGCCTCAACTACTGGTCTGCTGCCAGGAAGCAGGTTTTCTCATAGCAGTGAAACTGATCCGGCAGTGTGTAGACACACACACACACACACACACACACACACGCAGAAAGAACACACACTTCTGCATCTGTCCTTGCGGTAGGGGGGAGGGGGTTGTATGCAACAGCCATGGAGGGTGCTTCCCTTATCTGGACGGCCCCCACGGGAAGATCCAAGGATACAGCCTCTCCCAGTGCGTCGGTCCGGGCCTGTCACGCAACATTTTTAAGGAGGGACGGGGCCCCTGAATGCTCCTCTAACACAGACACTCTGCGTTGGTGAAAACTCACAATGTGTGCACAACTGCACAGCTACAGCAGCTCTACTGTACAGTGCAACACACACAGTGCAGGTCCACACTGTTGGAGATTACAAACCCTGTATGCCTTGAAGTAACCATTGTAGAGTTTATCACCTCATGCAGAGAAAGGATGCAGTTTGCAGTTAATGAGGATGACTCTCAGTTACTACCACCTTAAATTTCAGGTTGATGGCTGTAAAACTGTTTTGTTTACAGATGATTAGCTGTGGCAAACATCTTTAATTATATTGACTTCAACAGGTTGTAGATGCAGAGCCAATCATTTCTTTTGTTAAAATCTGTTCAGTGGTTCAAAAGATATTTTGCTAACACATGACAAAACGTCTTTGTAATTCCTCCCCCAAACACAGCGAGTGGAACAGATGGGGATCTGATTTCCCTCTGCACTACAGCCCACTCCTCATTGAGCTCTGCTCTCATCAGTCAGTGACTCTTCTTTGTGCAGCTGTGTGCAGAACCTCTGCAGCAGGACAGAGATGTGTCTGAAAGCAGAGAAAGAAAAGAAACAAGAAGCCAAAACAACAACTCTTCCTCTCATTCCCTTTAAGTTTACTGTTGGAAAACATTTCTTTTTCCACCACACTTTTCTTTTTGTCACCACTTCACTTCCTGGTCCCAACATGTCTCCAGCATACACCATCTGGACCTCCAACCAGAACATGGAACTTGAAGCCCGAATGGGACCAGTGTCCCTGTACACAGGCAGAAACAGCGGACCCCCACCTCTACAGTCACTCTTTATATCAGACTCTAGTTCCAAAAGTAAAAAATGAAAGTTCCTAAAAACCAGGTCCTGATTTCTTCAACCCTGAACAGCAAGAGAAGTCTGAGACACTTGATCTATCATATATACAGTCTGTAACTCCAACAGCTGCCATCAGAACAAAGACACACACACACACACACACACACACACACACACACACACACACACACACACACACACACCATTTCTTTTTGGTTACTCAACCTTTAGTGTTACTGACTCTACATTTTGATTGTAAAACTAACAAGCTTCGTGTTTTCTACAGGGGCCAAACCAGAGGGAGTTGCTACTGCAGCTTCTCATGCAACTGCTGACATCTGTGTTTGTTTAAAAGTATGACTAAGTCAAAAATGCTGCTCAGAATCTCATCTTGGGACACCCCCTCGCCACCCCCACCCCCACCCCCAACAACTTCCAGACAACAGCTAATTAACCTGTGAAACCTGGAAGAAACCACAGCAGAACAAAAGCCTAAAGCTTAAAGCTGCTTTTGGATGTGAGTTTGGTGTAACCTGAGAAGAAGAAAGGCCCATTTCAGCACCAAACTGCTGCTTCCTGTTTTAAAAGGCAGAGTTTGGGGGAAGTTCAGCGCAGACTTCTGATGCAGATTAACATCTCTGCTGCTTCCAGAAACAACTTTCCTTCCACCATTTAAAAAGTTTAGAAACCTTAAATGTAGCCTGATTAGAGACATCGAAGGTTTAGTTGGAACCGCAGTCAAAACTGCTCAGAGTGATCTATTTTGGGCAGTAATTACACGTTAAAGTAAAATACAGCACAAAGAAAAATGAAAGAGAAAGTGAGGCAGAAAAACAAGCGAACAGCTCCAAACAGTGTCGCTGTGAAACTTCCAGGTCGCTGTAGAGAAGGAAAGGAAGGAAGACGGAAACGCTGTGACGGGCTGGGAGACTGCCAAATGCAGAGTTGTATAAAGCATGCCAGCAGCACACGGGGGAATATTATCTTGATTTGAAAACATTTAGTTCCACTAGATCCTGAGCAGAGATGTGTGTTCTCACGCAGATGTGCAGGAAGGGGCAGAGCTAATGACCAATAGGAGCTGCAGGTCCCTGAGTGGAGAGCTTCATTTTCCCACCATGACTCTGACTAATGTCTGCTTCATCACTGAGCACACAACAGGACTGGCTTCTAATGCTTTCATTCAAGACTAGGCTTTGAAATGAGGCTGAAATATTCTCAGTTTTATCTCTAAATCTGACTATATTGTGGCATATTAGAAGATTTCTTTTGCAGGGAGTGTACAGGTACGTTTCTTCTATGTGCAGTTTTGTCTTTGCTTCTATAAAACTGCTGTTTTTCATTTTATAGAGTTTTGATTGTAGGTCAGAGACTCTCAGTCTTAAAACTGAACCAACTCACCAGGTTTAATAAAGGTCTTGTTTAAGTATGTCCTATTTAGAAAACATTACAGATCCTATGTATGTACAGTACAATACAGGTTCTTTAATTTGAATAAAAACCTCATTTTGAAATATGTTAGGGTCAAATCACAGCAGCTTCTGAAAGTATTATTTCCTTCTTTTCTTTTGTTGTGTTACAGTGATGTCCTTAACATCAACACACCTGTAGAGCTCTCCACACCTGTAGAGCTCTCCAGCCAACCAGACAGTTTCTCCTTGACGTTCTGAGATCAAGGCTAAAACCTAGAGGTGATCAAGCATTCGCCATGGCTGCTCCAAGACTTTGGAATAGTTTACCTCTAGTCTGCTCGTGCTGCTCAGAATATAAAATCACTTAAATCTCAGCTAAAAACTCCTCTCTCTCTTTCATTGGTTTACTTTTATTATTGTTTTTATTCTATCTGTTTTAGGATTGTGGATGAACTGTGCAGAACTTTGGTCTTTTTAAATGTGCTATACAAATAAATTTGACATTGACAGTTGTTTACAGTTAATTTGTTCTAAATCTGTAACACAAACAAAATAAAAAATAAATAAATTGAGTATTGACCTTTTTCAAACAGTTTATCTCAGGTTCCACCCATTCCCCTGATCTTTGTGCAGGTGTTTTTACATATTTAGCAGAGTCCACCTGTGGTAAATTAGACTGGACAGGATTTAGAAATCTGTAGAAGGTTTCCCAGTTGACTATCAGAAATAAGGTTTACGTTTAAACAACCTGCCAATAGCATCTCTACAGTGAAGCATGGTGGAGGTAGTTTCATGATGTGGGACAGTGTTTTAGTATTAAAACAGCCCAAACCAGCCCAAATTTGGGTTTCTGTGGCATGTTTTTAATAATCCTACTTTACATACAGAACAGAAAAAAAACTAAACAAGAATGAACAAGCTCAAATTGTATTAATCTACTGACAGTAAGTTTACATTGTTGAAGAGAAAAAAAGGAAGAAGGTGGAGAAGTGAGGCGAAACACGGCACAATGTGTATACTATACATGATGTGGCTTTGATCTGTTCCTCTTCTATCTGATGTGTTTAAAAAACTATGGTGGTCTAAAACTAAAAGCACTAAAAGCTTACTAAATGTATACGTGTATAAAAAATTTAACCATAAAGTTGGAGTCGTATTATTAGAGCTATTAATTTTGATTTATCTTTTTCAACCACAATAAATATTATATAATTTTCTTGTACATGAATATAACTGAAAGAGTAGGGAGTGCAGAGATCAGAGACAGGATTGTTGTAAGAAACTGATTTGAGAATAACTAGAAAATATTTCTGCTCCTCTGGATGTTCCTCAGAGATCAGTGCACTTATTTATTCTCAAATACAAGAAGTTCAGCAAAACCAGGACTCTTTCAAGAGCTGGTGCACCAACCACACTAAGCAATTAAGGGAAAAAATGCTCATGTTTATTTTTCTTTTCCTTTTTTTTAGCTGAAGATTTACAGGATTCCTACCTTAAACTCTGGGCATGTCCACACTTGAAAACCCACCCTGGCTGTTGTTTTGATGGGGACATCTTTAGAGTGGTGATCTGGAGATGGAAAAGCTGCGGTATGGGAGACCAGCATTTCTTTTATCAGCTAAAACCATTCAGACCATCAGTTTTAGACATGAATCTATACCAAAATGTCCAACTGACAACAGATACGTTTAGATTTGTATTTGTTTAAAATACATTTATGATATAAATCAAGTGTTTTACATTGAACTTTACCTCTCATGTCATGGACCAATAGTCCTTATTGGGACCAAAACAAAGTCTTAATGCAGAGAAACTTCATTTTGGGGTTAGATTTAGGGCCAAAGGTGTCAACATGTATCTCAAAAGTTAAAGGTGAAGCAGGTAAAACATTCACACAGGATGATCCTGATAGGACTTGAGTCCTCCTGCTGCCATGTAAACCAACAGGACATGGT
The DNA here is from genome assembly GCA_031762495.1 of Anablepsoides rubrolineatus. Classification (NCBI taxonomy): domain Eukaryota; kingdom Metazoa; phylum Chordata; class Actinopteri; order Cyprinodontiformes; family Rivulidae; genus Anablepsoides; species Anablepsoides rubrolineatus. Next base: position 11,642 of record JARVGW010052373.1, read on the forward strand.
CCTTACTCACCAATCCTTTATAAATAAGATATCCAGGAGTTTGTAAATACTTTAAAAAGCATTACCTGTCATTTATAAAACAGATAAAAACACTTTTGATACATTAAACTAGACTATTTGGCAAAATCAATCTGTTTCTTCATTCAGGTGAAAGTAATTTAATGATAATTGCTCAACTTATTTTGTAAGGGGGAGGGGTATTATGTATTTCACAGGTACATAGTCCAGTGCTAGAACACAATCAAGTAACTATGTTATCTTCAGTCATTATAAAAACACTGTATAAATCTGACTTTGCATTATCTAAACACATTGAAATTGGCTTTTGTCTCTTTAAGAACCTCCTACTGTTTCCTACACTCCCACTTCAGCACGTTTTCCCAAAAATGCTTCATGGAAGGGGTGCTGTGGGAGGCAGGAGCTCAGCGGAGGAGGAACTTTGTGTGAATAGGCAGTGCTTTTTATCAGCAAGTGTTTAGGCAGCTCCACGTGGCTACCACAGGTGATTCAGTGGTGGGCAGCACTAATCTAAAAATCAGATCCACTAGCCCTAAAACACTAACTCAAACATTTAGGTCCCCTAATTCTAAAGCACTAAAATAGCCCAGTCAAGCCATGAATTCTTTTACAGACAAGATGAGTCACATATTGTCATGTTGCTCTCTTAAGATTTATCATTGACATTCCACAGCTGTATTTGAGTTCATATATTGTTAATATGTCACCTGGTGGATAAGTGATAAACAAAATGTGTGACAGCTTTCACCCTGTTAAAATTAATGTTGATCAATAACATCTATAGACCTCAGTTAGTGCTTCTAAAAATAGTCTATACATTTAGCAAGTGCTAATCCACTAATACATTTTAAAATTAGCAAAAGCCCTAAATCACTAATCAGGAAATTAGTTCCCTTATAGTGCTTTAGGAGAAGTGTACCCCCCACTGGATTCAAATGACATTATAACGTGATTAAAGCTCAAAAGAGGTTGAATTAGAAAATATTATCTCTGAGACACCCACCACTAAACTCCTTACCAAAACAATCTTTGTATCTACAGACTTATAGTGTTTTGGAGAATGAGCCAGATGGGTCACAACTACTGCAAACATGAAAGATAGGTTTAATTTGACCTTTTAGTATTTGTACATGCATTGTCAGCATCATTAAAACACTGGCCATATTCAGGATCCAGATTAAGGCCTGATTCAGTGTGCAGCTCTGCTCTTGGAACATAATCTTATTTTTATCCTTATCCTGCAGCATACAACAGCTGCAGCTGATAAACATATATCCAAACAATTCAACTGCCACCATTTGCTGTTCATGTGTTTCACTCATTCACCTGCTTGGATAGTGTTGAACTGAGCACAACGAGAGACAGAAAAGAAAAGAGAGATTTTCTGCTGGGCGTGTCTCACATCACACTAAAATAGATCTCATCACACAGCCAATGGTCAAAGCTCTCCGAAGGAGGAAACCATCAACAGTTTCAGATGCAAACACTAAGACTACTTTCTAAATTTAGTGCCACACATCAGTCCTGGCTGTTGGCAGCTGTCAGTGGATGAAAACCGGAGTAATTAACACGAGGAGAAAACTCCCGCAGAAGCCAGACGCATCAGAAATAAAAATCTTCTGCGGTTCTGATCCCCTTGCCAAGCGTTGAGTTGGGACGACAGCTGATTTTTGTTGAGCGCATAAACAAACAAAAGCATTTGTGGAAGAGTCCAAACCTGACAGAGACAGTTGGAGGGCAAGCTCTGCCCAGCCAGGAGGAGAGAATGATGCTGAAAGCAACTGAGAACATTCAGAAAATGGAAATTAGGAAGAAAAACACAATAAATTGGTGTCCCAGTGGTTGCTCTAGGTTCTCACGAAATAGTGAAAGTTGAGCCGTGATTGGTTTCTGCTGTTAGTTGTCCACATGTGATGAAGCTTAGGGACACATGTTAGAAAGCAAAGTAATCAGAGTGTGACCTCCTCACTGCCTCTCTTACACTTTGTGTAATCCGGACATCGCAAGTACTAAATCATTCCACGTTAAATCACAGGCTACGGAGTTACCACAGCAACCTTGATTGCTAACAGGCCCTGGATGTTTTTTCGACAGACTTGGAAAGCCCGTGCACATTTTTCTCAGATCTCCAACAACACCACACAAATATGTCAGCAGCAGCGAGCCACAAGCTTTTCCAAAACATCCAGCGCTGCCTGAGAGAGTCACGCTATGAAACGATCAGGAAACTTCCTCACTGGGATCTGCCACTAGGGGGCAGACTTCCAGAGTTTCACCCAAATCTCACCCCCCCCAACAAAAACTGCTGTGTTTGTTCGCTTTTCTTCTCTTTTTTCTTTTAGCTGAAGATTTACAGGATTCCTACCTTCAACTCTGGGCATGTCTGCACTTGAACACACACCCGACCCATGTTTTGACGGGGACATCTTCAGAGTGGTGATCTGAAGATGGAAAAGTGCTTGTTTGGGATTTCTTTCAATGTGTTCATTTATCAGCTAAAATAATGTGGACCTTCAGGTCCCACTGAACAACAGACACCTTTACATCTGTGTTTGCTTAAAGTATATTTAATATTCTAAAAAATCTGACTTTAAGAATTATGGATGAAGCTTGAAATATTTACAGTCTGTGATGGTTTGGCCAGACATTTCCTAATTCTCAGATTTATATTCTTATTTAAGTTTCTCAGTTTTCAGGAGCTTATTTCAGTTTCTTGCAGCTGTGAAGTAGCTTGAATATTTAGTGCCTTTATAACTGCTCAACAATGTAAAAATAAACAAAGAACAATACATGACAGGAAACAAATGTGTGATTGTTTTAGCTCCATAAAACCATAATGATGGTAAACTCAGAGGGACTGAAACCAGGATGAGTGTTTTATTCTTACTGCTGCTCTTTTGTTTATTCTTATCTTTACCTTTATTTAACCAGGCAAAGATCTTAGATCTCCTTTGTAAGGGAGGCCTGGGTCTGAGGGAAACGTGCATGTTTTTGTCTGTAGGAGAAAACCGGAGCCCCCGCAGAAAACCCACACAAATGCAAGCTCTACACAAAAAGCCCCAAACTGCAGATCGAACCCAGGACCTTCTTGCTGTGAGGCAACAGTGCTAACCACTGATCCACCATGCTACCAGTCATTAGTGATGGGTGATAGAGGAGTGACTACAAGTGGAGACAGATGAGACTGATGAACATGGGAAGCAGGTGAGAATGGTTACTAGTTGTCCAGGGTGTCCCTCGCCCCTCACACTGTGACTGCTGCACACATACCAGTGACCCACACAACCCTGAAAGGAACACGTGTGTACAGAAAATGGATGGATGGATGTCAAGACACTTGTTAAAAAAACTACAAGGAATCTAAAAAAACAGAATTTCCAAAAGAAACACAAGCAATAAAACCAACCAACCAACAAAACCCATAAAACCATGGTTCATGACAAACTCATGAAGCTGATAAAAAATAAATAAATATTTCCCTTCTCACTTCTCTTTAAAGAAAGCACATTATGTTTCTGGGCACAGAACAGTCAGCCAAACTTCAAATAAAAAGGGAAATTTCAGATCTCATATTTAAATGAAGAACTGACACAGTGTCATTATACAAGGTGCTTGTGTTGAGTTATTGTCCAGATCTCAGTTTCTGTTCTTTTGTGGTTCTGCTTTCCAGTAACTTCTCCTGCAGGGTGAGTAAAAGTGGGCGTGGCCCTGATTGCCTCAGTACCTTCCCAGCTGTGATCACTCACTGCTGATTGCAGCTGTTGGTATTTAAGGCTGAGCTGAATGAGTCCTCTCTGTGGGACTCTTAAAGTCATATAGTGGTATTCCTGTGCATCTGAAATGTTCACAGAGAGAAGCTCTTGAGTGAAGTGTGGCGTCAGGTATTTGCCAGGTGCATGGTCTCTAACCTCTGTAGCATGAGAACCTGTGAACAGACATTTAGCCAGAGGAGCGGCTTCAGTTTTCTAACCAGCTCTTGATGCTTTGGATTGCAGACGGTTGGTTTGTTTTCTTTTTACAATATGTAAATTTTAATGTAAACTTCTGTAAACAGAGCTTGTTATATCATATTATTATTTTAAACTGGTCTCCAACATTATTGTTTATCTCTAATTTCTGAGACAATTTATCGTTCAGTAAAATATATTAGTGTGACAGGCCTAATAAATTGTACTGATATTTTGCTATGATATGAGTTTTTCATACACAGACTAACTGGTTTAACCATCCTGAACATATCCAGAACGTTTTGACAACCACACTGTTTCATGAGGGACTCTTTCCTTTGCAGCACCGCTGCACATGCAGGAAATACAGCTCCATGCATGGTTAGTTATTGTCATTGTTGGAGCAGCTTTCTGGATGGAAGGTGGCAATTTCACTGTTACTGACAAAAAAAAATCCCATTTTCAGAATTAGAGACTAAACAGTGCTTTAAATCACATTTATACACTGATGGGACACACATCAGAGGCAGTGGAGGTACAGTGTTTTGCCCAGGGACACTTCGACATGTGACTGAATAGCAGGGGAATTGAACCGTCAACACTCATCCCCCCCAACCACTCAGCCACTGCCGCCCCACCCAGAATGCACAACTAATGCTCACAACCAGGGAAGGAGAAGGAGAACGCGACACAGACAGAGGTCCAGTAAAATAAAGAGAGTAACTTCAGCCAACTACAGTTTTCAGAGTTTGTACATTTTAACATCAGCTGAGCTATGATGAAAAGAAAAACACCATCAAATACATAATACACATAATTGTTAAAAATACTGTGATGTAAAATTTAGCTCCTTCAGCCCAGCACTATTTTGACTTTCTGAACACTGTAAATCATGATAAGTGTGTCCTCTACAGTCTGTCTTAAAGAACTTTACTGTTTTCAAACTGCTTGCTGACCTTCTGATATTAAACTTCCAAACTTTTTACAATACTTGTGAATAATTCAAATAAAATGTCTCGATCGCAAATATATTTGTAAATAAAAATGTTATGAATAAAAATCATGAATTGATTTAAAATGTATCCCAAGAGCAGGAAAAATGACGAGTGTCTTTTATAACGTTCAGTTGTATTGTGAGGTGTTATACTATTATATTTATACCATGACTTTATATTACCCCTCTCTTTGCTTTCTCTAATCCAAAAAGACACAGGGCTGCTCCTTTTTTGAACTTCTCCATCAACAGTCTTAAATCAAACCTCACACCTGGTGTGTGTGAGCTGTTTGTTAGCATGTTCCATGCTGCTGATTACTGCTCATCCCCTCACTTCATAACCTGTGGTCAACAACAACTCTTTCCCACACCTTTATGTAATATATGATATAAATATGTTGACGTTCCTTGCTTTAAGTGTTTTATAGATTAGATGTTGACAATAAATTATTCTACTTTAGCTGCTGCCGTCTCCTGTAGTCTCCTGTTAGTAGCTGCTTGTGATAGGAGGAGGTGTTTGAATTGGAGTGACAGCAGGGAGAATTTGGAGCATTGTTGTTAAATGACTTTGATGTACTGTATAACAATCAATCTACAGACAGAATAACTGATATACTGTAACTCTGCTGAGCCAGTTGGCCAGAGTTAGGTGAAAAAAGAGTCAACACAGGAATGTCAGCTTGTCTAACCTTCTGGAACATGTTCATTCAAACATGACACAAGGTCTGATGAGGCTGATAGAGCCACAGAATCATGGTGCTATCAGTACTTTTTCATTTAGGGCTCCCTCTTTGCCCTGTGAAAGTTCATAAAAAAGGAAAGTTCATTGTATTGTATAAAGATGTCTATGGTATGATAAAACCAGCTTTAGGACAAAGAAGTCTAGTTGTGATAAAACCAACTCCCTCGGTGCTGCTTTACAATTTATGACAAAGCATCAGACAAAGCACCATCTGTTGCTGCAGGTTCTCAGTCATCCAGGACATGGAACATCTCTCCCAAATACTTTGATTTCTCTTTAGGGTTTGTTTGGGATTCACTCATCTGTCTGCTAGCAGCTATGCTATCATCTGCCAGTCATACACCTCATGATTTACATGACTCTCACATGACTCATCGCGTCTTCAGAGCTTGAGCGTTTCATCGACACACACACACACACACACACACACACACACACACACACACACTGTGAATCTTAAAAAGCATCTGATTGGTGGGTGTTGCTCCCAGAGACGACTGACAATGTGTTGTTTCCTAAAACCACATTCCTGCGTGCTTTTCATTCCTGTCTTTGCTATCAAATTACCTGCCTGCACATTTTCACGCCTCGCACTCGAATCAGTTTCAATTCTGGCAGCAGAAAGAGCTGACTTTGTTCAGGTTTTTTTAAGAACTTTGCTCTGCACTAATCCCTTCCCTGGTAGATGAAGAGTCTATGTCTGTCTGTTGTTTCTCTGCTTGTTTAGTATGTTTCTGCATCATACAGCTCATGCAGGTAAGCTCTCAACACAAAGGCAAAATGCTCTTTTATAAAACAGTTCTGCACAGACCAGTCTGCCTTCATGCTCCCTCCAACCATTCAGAAACCAGTCTCTACACAAATGTGAGCGTTCAGAAATGACGACACATTAATTGTGTGATCCCTTGTAGCGTTTTGAAAACATGATGAAACAACTCACTTTGGCGAAACTGTTTGTGGTTAATTATTTTTTACTGTGCCTCATTATTAATATTCTCTTGGTATTAAAGTTGTTTATTGCTGTATAATCCCACAGACTGCGTGTCATCACTTCATCACATGAAGTCACATGAGACCAGCTTAAGGCTGATTTGTACTTCCATTCTCAAATCTCCCCAACAGTTTTGTGTGACAAAAAGCTGTCTGTCATCTCACAATCCACACAAAGTCTTGTGCACAGCTCAAGTCAGAAATGTGTCTTGTTGCAGACAATAGAGCTCGCATTGTGTGATTGGTCAGAACTTTGTGGGTGTGTTAGTTTATGAGGAACAGCACGTTATTTTTCTGCATTCATTCAGCTAAAATTGGTTCACTTTCAGAAACCGGTTATAGTAGTAAGATGAAAACCTTTTAGGAGCAGCTTATCTTGTCTTATTGAGCTTGTGAATATGCCATCGACATCCATTCTTTCCATCTCTGCGGTTAACAAGAGAAAAACAACTAGTTCTTCCTCCTACTCTGACTCCTCATTCAACAAGAAAAGCCTCTCTTCCAAAGTCTGATACATTAAAAAACAACCATCTATCCCTCTATCACTGTTGTTTATATGCTGAGCTATGCACCATGTTTGCTACAGTGGGAGTTACTGGGAGGATTTCTGAAGATTTATCCCCCACATCTTCAGCCTGACTATAAACACTCAGTGAGACAAAATGTCTGAAATTATGTAATCCCAGCTCCGTTGTGTCATGTCTTGTTGGAGCATAAACCAGCGTTTACTTCTTCATGTTGGCTCTTTCGTCTGTGTTACTACCTCACTTTGCAAGACTGGTGCATCAAAAGGTGGGCTGGCTCCAACCCCCCCTCACCGCCTCCATACATTCAAAGAGTCACACAGAGGAGGGAGGCCTAAAGGAATCTTAAGTCCAGGCCTGAACTGTCTTGTGAAAGAGCCTAACAGGTCATGAACAATTAACTAATAGCCAAAGAAAATAACAACGTATGCGTGGTAAGTTACAAACAAAAAGAAAGGCCACCCTCGACTAGTCAAGGTTTGTTTTTTTGTAGCAAGAACAATAAAGCTGATCTGATAGTTACCAGGTTCCAACATTATTCAAATTCAACCTGAAGTTTACAAAAACAAACTGCATCCAGCCTTACTGCAACCACAGGAACTAATTCAATTCTATTCAGTTTATTTATGCAGCGCCAGTTCAAAACCAAAGTCATCTCAGGGCACTGTACAGAAAACATTCACAAACATTATAAAATGACAATAAACCATGTCAGAGACTGATAAAGTCCTGCAGAAAACCACTGCTGACAGTTCTTGTTGTTTAAAGGAGGTTCTACAAACTGCTGGATCCAGAGATTAAACATGCTTTTTACTCACAGCTTTAAAAAACATGCTTTTTACTCACAGCTTTAAAATGTTGTTTCTGTTTAATAAATAATGATGCGGTGGTTTTTCTTCACTCGAGGTTAGGTTTGAAACACCAGCTCAGTTTTATTACTTTATGTTCTGATACATAAACCCAGGCCAGAACTGACTTGTGTTTTTCCATGACTGCAATTGGCCAACAGTTCGTTCATTCAGGAAAGAGACTTCCAGATGGGCCTGAGGCTCCTCCATCCAGTTTACTGAGGTGAAGAGCAGTGGCTTCATGAGGAAGTGCTGATAAGCTGTGACTGATTTGTGTCTGTCTGCACACTTTCACCTGCACTGCTAACAACCCTGCAGTTCCACACAGGTAGTGTGGGGGTTAGGCATGGGCTGAATATTCTGTCATACCGTGCCTATGGTAAGCGTGTTTTGTTTATTTTTCCTCCAGTCTGTGCCGCTGCAGACTTTCCCCCGTGCAGTGAGCGCACTCCCGTCAGTCGCAGCTCTGCGGGAGTGCGCCGGGGAGGGGTCGCGGGTGATAGTGGCTAAAGAACAGAGTTCCACAAACTTTTTCCCTTTTAAAAATAATAAATCCAGCTATATGAAAATACTTAGAATGCCGTAAAGATGAAAGCAATGTGGACCATGGAGGCATCACATCTAACATGATCAGAGCTCCAGGTAAAGTTTATGCTATCTTAAATAAACGAGCTAACTTTAGCATCACATTGTGAAACATATCACTGTGTTGCTGAGGCTTAATGCACCGGTCACAATTTATCTGCAAAACTGTTTGAGTTGTTGGATTGTGTATTTGATAAGTTTTAAGTAAAAGGTGATAAAACTAATAGCCTCCTTTAGCCAAGCAGCTCGTTAGATGTACGTACGGTTCATAAACACGCGTTCATAGTTGTGTTTTCTTGTTTGTGTGTGCATATAATTGACCCCTATTGACACTTTTAGAGCTGTAATCTTTACGTCAAAAACCCTTTTGTCATTTAAAACACAATAAAAACTCCCAACGTGATACATTACTTCAATAATGTACTGTAATTTCATTGTGCTCTGTACAATGACAATAAAGGTTTATCTTATCTTATCTTATCTTAAAAAGACTTGTGCATAATACACTAATTTGTCTTAACTAATAAAGCAGTAGAAAATCAGTTATCCTATTAGATGTAAACTTTATCAGGATCACAAGTATAAATGCACACAGGTAAATAAAATGTTATCATAACACCTGAGATCTAAAAACAGCTTCCAAAGATAATTAAAGTTGAATAAGATAATATAGAAGTGAATTTAGTTAGTTTTTGTTTTGAAATACAAATTTCAAAACAAGATTTTTAGAGCTGTAATTATAATACCGTCATAATTTCATACCGTCCCACTCCTAGTGGTCGTAGATTTAAACAGGTAGTGTGGTGGTAGATTTACTTTGAGTCAAGGTTTAAAAACAATCTCTGACAGAGCTCATGATGCTACTTAAAAATAAACATTTCTGGTAAAAAACAGAACAGTTGAGTCAGGTAGTGAAATCAACAAGGGTGCTGTTAGGTCCATCTCAGTTTATCTCTGGAATTAATTACACAATGCTTTCAACAAACAGCTCAAATAGGAGACAAGAAATTTACATCCATGGATCAAAAACTCTGAAACTCTCTAACTCCTTCTAACAACAATAGCACATTGTAAAAACTAGTAAATGTTCCTGCCTTTATTTTTTTTGTCTTATCACTTCAGATTATCAGGATTAATCTACTTAAAGACCTGGTTTTACTTCACCTGATATAAGACGTCAGATGTCACTGATCTGATTGTGAGTTAGGACTGTGTATTCTGATGCATATTATGACACAGGGGTCATGATGTGTTGCAATGTATTGTGATACTCTAAGCAAGATGACATACTGTGATATACGGCCATTTTCTTCTCTGAAAATTCTATTAAAAATTAAGTATATGTGACCCATCACATCGAAATGAGGATTAAGTCAATTTTAGTCAAAATGACCTAATCACATTTTCAGATTCCTAAATTTAAAAGCTACATTTTGATACTTAGATCATTCTGATATCATAAATGGATCCAGAGATATGATGTAATTTGTCTTGTTGGTAACGATGATACATTAATATTTGGTCTGAATCCTAATTTTATTTAATTTTTATGAGGATTTTTTCATTTCATCATGAAAAAGGACATCTAAAATAGTATTTGAATAATGACATTTTCCAGCTGGAAAGAAACAAAAACTTTGCTAACTCACAGGGAAAATCTCAAAATTTAAAGGTGTTTTTCCTCAAAATCAGGTTTTTGTTGCTACTGCTCAAAAAAGTACTTCAAAAAAATGTTATGATTATATTTCACACAGTGCATTCAAATGAAACATTAATAAGGCATTTATTTGTTATATTTATATTTGCTTATTTCTCCATATCCCACTTTTAGACTTAATCCTCGATGTGATGGGTCACATACATATAAGAATGATTCATGCAATTAAATAGTTTGATAATATATTTGTGGCAGCTTTTAGATTAATAATAATTTATTATAAAATGCTAATAAATATAGTTTTTAGCATCTTTTTTTCATTCAGCAAACTAATAAATTCCTGTTTCGTTATATTTTATAATTATGTCCAAGTTATTTAATGTGTTAAGAAACCACACTTTTTTGTTTATTGTTTGAAAAATGGATTTAAAAATCTGAAAAATCAAATAAATATGAAAAAAACAAACAATTAAAGAGCAGTAAAAGTAGCATGAGAAAAAAGGTGGAAATACAGTTGTTTCCGTGTTTGCCAGGTCACGTCACGTTCTTATGAAATGTCCAGTTCATGTAATTCAAAACGTACAATCATAATGTTTTATTACAAAAACAATTGATTCCTTTCTTTTCTTCTCCCTGTGATTGTTAGAAAAGACAAGCATGGAATTGTTGCCAACCTTTAAAGAAGTTTTTGACCCGCAGATATCCCACGCTGAGGCGAAGGACTGACAGTTTGTCCAATCGAGAGCGCACATCCTCAGGAAAGGGCAGGAGGTCCATCAGCCTGTCCAGCTCCCCATTCAGCCGATCCCGGTGGCGCTTCGATGGGTTCGACTTAACAACTTCATTGCTTTCAGCGATCTTCTTCCTGGTGGGAGGTAGAAAGAAAACACATGTTCATTACAGTGTAGCTGATTGAGGAGGTAAGGTGAGGTGACCCCACCTCTTCAGAAAAATCAAGAGTGAAGAACAGCAGCACAACTATCAAGTTCAAAACTATTTCAGCTTTTCACACAGATTCTGACAATTGCTGATTGTCCAAACTTTAAACTGACAAACTAATGAAAAGTTATAGACTTCATATGACGTCATTCTCTGAAATTAGTGCTGAGGACAGGAAGGTGTGAATTTAGACTGAGCTATATTACACAGGAAATGTGCTGCTTTTGTATAGCAATGACTAAAACATGTGTTGCAATGTGTTGCAAGAAGCAGAACTCTTATGTGCAGAATATCAGTGTCCAGAGAGACAGGTAGAGATAAAAAAAACAGCTCCTTCTGCGCTGACAGCTGCTATATGGAAGAACTCTGGCTTCAACAAAGCTGAAGGGAAAACGTGACGTAGACAAGAAGCTCACTAAACCTAACTTGTGTACATGTTTCTACCCAGAGTAGGTAAAAACATGCCTGTCATTGTTGTTACTGCAAACTGCTGTATCTGGGCTGCAATTGGCTGCAAAAATGCATTTATATGGGAGTCTCCAGAACAACCTGAAACACTTGCAGCGGGACATGAAGTGGGCGTAGATGGAAGACAAAACAATGTGTATGCAACAGTATACAGATATATATATATAGGCTGTTATTTTAGCTAAACACTTTTCACCTCACATGTTGAGTCTCTCACAGATGTAGGTCAGTGACCCTTTGTTACACCTTTAGAGCCACAATAACGTGATGTGATCATCTGTCAAAAATACTAACAGCCACCACATCACTCTAAAACTTGACTAAAAAACAAAGCAGCAGAAACAATGAAGACAACAGCTCAGACTTAATATGATGCAAAATGAGACCAAAGTCGAGATGTTTGGCTTTAACACAAAACACTGAGTTCACACACAGAGAACCTGTGTGTAAATGTTCTGATGTTTCTTTATATCGCTATCATAGAGATGAGAAAGAGTCATAGTTCAAATAATATTGTTTAAATAAACAAAAACAGAGTTTTTTTCTCAAAGAGTTCCCCTTTGATGTCACTTCCCGTTTCACTTTAGCTGAGCAAAATCCAAAAGAAATATGCCAATTATGTGACATAACTGATAAAATCATGTGTATTATGCTAAGTTTCTTAAATATAAATATCTTTTTGACTTTTTGTATTTCATAAATATGCATGTCACAGGCTCTTTAATAAACTGAATTGACTAAAAGTAAAGTGGTTCAAAGTTTCCCCCAGACAATAACTGAGTGCACAGGCCTGTTTTTTTACTCACTGCTGCTGCCTTTTAACTCAAATCAATGAGAAAAAGATGCATCGTCTTTTGATACACATCTGAGGACATATTAACCTCATTTTACTGCCTGAAAAGGATTAACATGTAGTCTGTTTGATGACACATAATCACAAAACATCTTCAGATTTTTCAGCACCACTGACACGAACATAATGTGACCTGAGCTGGGCTAACAGGAAAAGCTATTCAACAACTTAAGAGTTTCATTTAACACTAAATAAACTAACCTAACCTGTAAAAACCATTTTTTTAAGTAAATAGCAAGAAGGTTTGAACCCAGGACCTTCTTGCTGTGAGGTGTCGGTGCTGCCACCTATAAAAAGTGTACACAAGTAACTCTCTGCAAATCACCTTATAAGGCTGATTTTACATAATGATAGTTACTGTACCAAGTACAGTATGTCTCCAGAGAAACTTTGTTTTATTTGACGTCAATTCCCTTTTCACTTTTACATCCAAATCAGAACCAGTGGAAACCATCAGAAACCAACGTGAACAAGACAATAACCTAAAAAACAGGACATGATTGAACCCCAGTGGTACAGTGGACTGGTCAGGTGTGATACACGTCACCAGTGTATTACTGGGCCTCAAAGACAAACAAGGCAGAAAACCATTTACACTTTCACTTAGTAACAGTTTAGTGCTACCAATTATCTTAACACGCATGTTTTTGGTTTGTGGGAAGAAACTGGAGCACCCAGAGACAACCCACACATACACTGGGAATAATGCAAACTCCACAGAAAAAGGCCCATGTGAGAGGAGAACCTGTAACCTGTATATTTTATCTCTATTTTGTATTTGTAACATCATGCTGTGTGGCCCTTAGAGGACTTTAGTAAAACTTAAATGGCCTCCAAGAGAGCAAATATTCTCCACCCCATGTTACAGCACGCGTGACAATTCCTTTGGACATATACCTGAGTCTCAAAATTCTGTCATTTTATTTTCCGTAGATAGTTGAAAATGTCTTTTTTCTCGTTTATTTCTTGTTTTATTTTAGGATCCTACAGGCTCTAAAATGTAAAACAAAATTAAAACTGAGTTTTTAAAAAATCTGTAAAACTTGAAAACAAATCACCTCTATATGTCCGTATACCAGCAAAATTAGTGAAAATCTGTGTAAATTACTGTACAACTTGACAAGAATGTAAGAGAGATCATTTAATCGGCCAATATTGGGCAACTAAAAAAAACAGCAATAGTCTTTGCAGACTTAATCATAAGTAGTAAAATAAAGCGGCTACAGCAGCTGCTACAACCAGATCACTGTTGCTCATAATTTTAGTTTTTTTTTAAAACGACAAAGCTTTTCTGAATATTGTTTTGAAGTTCAGAATCAGAATATCTTGTCACAAGTAGTTGTAACGAGAGAGAGAGAGAGAGAGAGAGAGAGAGATTAATTTTATTATTTTAAACGTCTAAGACTCAGTTCTGATTAATAAATATATGTATGAATATTCAGCTAATCAGGACTCATTGATTTGTATTAAAAAAACACCTGTGAGACGCAAAATACTTAGTTTTAACCAGTGTTTTAGTCCTTTAAATTAGTTATTTATTTTAAATTTCCATAACTATAAATTACAATTTCCTCAGCTTTATTTTGAACCATAGTTTGTAAAAATCGAGCAAGAAATAAGAAAGTTATAAGAGTTTTTCA
>JARVGW010057603.1:0-24201 GCA_031762495.1 Anablepsoides rubrolineatus
AGCCAATAGGACCACATCATCCACAAAAAGCAGAGACGTGATCCTAAGGTCACCAAAACAGATCCCCTCAACACCTTTGCTGTGCCTAGAAAGTTAATGTGATAATTGTTGTTAATTGATGTGCTGACCTAAATTTAATATGTCACGGTTACCAGATTTAGCTTCAGCAGCTAACAGCAGAGGTGCCAAAAGTTTCACATTGATTCCATACAAGCATTTGAAAACACTTTCTTGGAAGTAGAAGCATCAATGCTTTTTGCTCAAGTAAAAACATAGAAGTATTGGTTTAAAAACTAGTTAAAGTAGAAAAGTACAAGTAATATAAGGAGAAAAAATCCAACAAAGGACAAAAGCTGAGACAACGCCACAGTGGCTATTGTGCTCAAGCCCACCTCGCCAAAAAGCACATTTTGAAAGGCAATAATGACTATAAAATATGATAAAATATTAATGTGGAAAACCTTGGGATGCACTAGGCTACTTGTTTCAGCTGCGTATACATGATTTGTGTCATACAGCTGTGGGAAATCACATTCAAACCAATAGGGTGTCGGATTGGTATTTAAACTTGTCATCCAACCTTCAGGAGGCGCCATATATCTGAATAGTTTTAATTTTTTTACACGATAAAGAACCAAAATGAAAACAAGCTGAAGTAAATAGAAATGAAATACTTTTTGCCTTTTTAAAACATCAGTAGTAGTTAGAGTTGAATGAAAATGACTTCAGTAAAGTATAAATAACCAAACTTTCTACTTACAGTAAATAAAAATTAAAGTATTTGTATTTCATAACTTATCCTCGCTCCTAAAATCATGATCATTCTCTGACCCTAAAAAGTCACATGATAGCTTCTCTAGCCAAAACAAATCATTGAGACAAAATAGAAAGTTGAAGCCAGTTCAACTTTCTACTCATTTAAAGCTCATTCCCAATGAATAATAATAATTTTAAATGTTATTTTTAACGTGAGGACGCAGCACCAAAGTGCTGATGGGGTTCTCCTGGTTTGATAATCAACAAACAAAACACAATTTTACCGTCACACATAAAAACACATTTTTCAGTTTCTTCCTGGATTTTTATTCAGAGCCAAAAGTTTTGAAGATCTAATCTTTCTTCTGCTTTTAACCATTTTAAAACTTCCTCTTTGTGATAGATGAGCCCTTGCATAGCTCAGTGCATTAAAACTACCAATTTGGCCTAAACGGTGATGCATTTATATTATTGCCGTACTCACAGAGATTACTTTCCTTGATCTTGCAATTTTCCTCTCCCTTCGGGCTTTTACTCAAGTGCTTTATTTTAAAGCCTTCCGTTGCCATGGAATATTTTAAAATTGATATAATGACTCCATCACTGAGTGTATTAAAGCCTTTTTATACAGTAAAATACAGAGTGCTAACATAGACTAAAGTTCACCTGTTGACAGATTACTTTGCTTTTGGTTCCCTTAAGTTCCATCCTTAACCAAGTGTTTCTTGTTTTATCCAACTGTGCGTAATCTTTAACCATCTGGTGGCTGTCATTCGCAGACATTTCAAAAATAAATCATCAAGAAAAGCTTTCAAGCACCATGTGAGGTTTCCAAAGCAACAAAAAAAAAACTCAGGGAGAAATTTAAACATGTGGTCTGAAGAACTCAAACCACAAAACTGGAGTGTTTTAGGGCAACACATTAACAGCATCATATTTCATGTTGTGTGGGCAAACAAGGAGTTTTTTCTATATTTAGTGTTTATGAACATTTGTTCTGAACAGGGTCAGTTTATTGTTAAAGGTCCTAAAGAGATATGATTGAGAGACATAAAACAGAAAGGCCAAACTTGCACCGAGTGTTCTTTGCCCTTCTTGGAGGTTGAGCTCAGCAACTGGGTTGAATTACATGATGGCAACAATCAGTGGACTAGCCCTTCACCCCCCGCTGGGATGCTCGGGTGTCGGATCAATAACTCAGGGCTTCCCTCGGCCTCCTCTGAAAGGGACAGATCACATAAAACACAAACAAAGTGGAATTTATGGGTGCTATTTGGCGTTTCGTCTCAGGCGGACTGATCGATATCTTAAAGAAAACAATGAGCGAATCTCCCCCTCAAGTTGCTGCAGTTCAGAAAACAACTGGTGTATCATTACAGACAGATCAGTTCCAAACAAAGCAACCCCCCACCACACACACACACACCACCACCCTTCTGTCTCTGTAGCATGAAAATGGGTTGTTTTTCAGCTGTCGTTTCATATATTGATTTCAAATTAGTGCGGCACGGTGATGCAGTTGTTAGATCCGCTGCCTCACAGGGAGAGGGTTGCAGGTTTGCCTCTCAGCGTTTCTGGGTGGAGTTTGAATGTTCTTCTTGCATACATTGCACATATTTTGCAGGTTTATGAACTTATAAAGACATCTGATGGATTTTTTTTAACAACTCCAACAAAAAATAAAATTGAAGAACCCCCTTCCAACTAGCCTGGCCCTTGCCTTTCTACGCAGTTCCGCTCAATTCTAGTTTCCCTTCACTGCTCTGACTGGGATTTCTCCCATAGACAAGGTCCTTTTCTCCTCTCAGCAGGGTTGTTTACAGTGCACACAATTTCCGGTTAGATTCTTAGCTTAGCCTCTTTCACAGCGACATACGTCGCGGCCAACCGATCCAATCATTTTAAACTTCAGCAGAGGCCACGCCTCCAGCAAGAATTGCTTCTCTTTAGCCGCGAGTCCAGACCCTCGTACGAAAAGTGAAAGGCAAAGTGAAGGACAAGGGTCTGGTTTTTACCAGGCTACCTTCCAATCCACCCCACCACTATAAATATGTTCTCCTCGTCCTCCTTTCCCTGCTCCTTTGTGCTGCAGATGCTTAATAAATGTCCGACAGAGTTGACGTGAAAGTTCTCATACATGTGTGTTTTTTACAGGTACTACAGTTTCCTCCCAAAAATCATCCATGTTAGATTAAATGGTAACTCTAAAACGTGAGGTATTTTTGTCTTTTTTGTTGCTATGGCTGTGTCCAAATTCATGGGCTGCATCTTTCGAAGGCTGAATTTACATCACAGAAATATGCTGACGGCTGTCCAAATTCAAAGGCTTGTCCTGCTTTTCCCTTAATTTGAGGAATGGGTCTGGTATATCCTCAACTCACTCTATCCTAAGATGCATTATGTGCCAAAGACAAAGTAGTTCCTTCCAACCACATATGATTTAGACAAAATGTCAATAGTTTTGTTAGTTTTCACTGTGTTCCTGTTAATGACACTACTTGAAATGACTGACACATAGATATTTTGATTTTAGTATCATTACTAGAGCATAAAGTTCTGGTATTGGTGGTATTGATATTACAGCACCGATTCGTGCATCATTGTTGTGAATGCCAGAAGTGAAAGTACTAACCCATTTTTTTCCGAGACAAACACACACCAGTAAAAATGCTTCTCACAGGAGGCCAAAACCTGATCCTCCGCTTGGCAGTGACCAGTGAAGCTCCAGCATCAGTCTTGACCTCTAACTACAGACTTTTAAAAATATATCATTCTTTATTTCTGTTATTCTTTTTGTGTCCACAAGTAGAAAAAAATAAATCTCATTTTTTGCGACCGAACAGATTCAGTTTTGGAAAGTTTCCCATGCAAGCTTCTGTAAAAGCGAGCTGCTCCAGTATTGATTACAGACACTGGATTCCTTTAGACTGATTCCAAACACTGGAGTTCTTTACAGTATTGATAGGAGGCACAGCAGCTTTCCTTTAGATTAATTATTACAGTCTTGATTCCTGCAGAGAAGCTGTGAATTAAATTTAAAAACAGACAGTCAGTTTCACAGCTGCTGTTTTTTTTAACTGATTAGATTAACAGTGAAATGCTGCATTTTTGCAAAGTTTTAATAAGTGATGATAATAACTAAAATGACTTAAGGTATGAAATATTTGTAGTGAAATTATTTTTACTTAATTTAAATTAGATGTTATTTTTAAAGTTTACAGCACAGGTCAAACACTTATCATCTGCTGTTTATTTCCAAATGTGCTAATTATGTTCTGTGCTGACTTCTCTGAAGTATTCGGAATTCTAAAATGTAATTATAGAGCAGCGACCAGGAGAACATGATGAGCACAAATGCGCAGCGATGTGAGTGGCATTTAATAAGATCTGCTATCGACTGCGGTGTTGTTCAACCTGCGAGCTCTCAGCCCGATGCACACAAACAGCGTGTAGCCGAACGTCTCCTCCTTTATCAAGATACATCATCTTTTTTATTATTCAGAGTACCGCCGTGTTTATTGTAATCAAGCTGGCCTTTTCAAATCAGGCTAGCATCAACATGACCAGCAGGTAAACAAAAAAGAAAGCTGTAAGGTTATTTTATCAAGCTGATCTTTTTTTGTTTTATTTTTTGCAAAACTTTAGCTGAACTTTTGTTGCTTTAAAACAAAAAAAGACCGCTCCACCTCTTCATTTCTTCGCTGCGATTCCTCTCTCTTCTGTTTATTGTCACCTCATTCTCTGCTGATGGCTTTGGCTGTGATTGGTCCACAGAGGCTGATGTGTGAAGTAAACAAGTTAATAATTAATTAATACTTGTAATGAATAATACAAGACACAAAGTCTTCATCTTTCAGCTGTCAGAAAACAAAGTCATATTTTAGGTTTCGCTCAGTTCTGTTTGCAGAGGAAGGAATGTTGCTTTATGGGAAATGATAAAGTTTTATTGCTGTCCGGTTCTTCGAATGCATTTTTGTTTTGAGCATTTATGTCAGTTATTGTTGCCAAAACTTTAATTTCAAATGGCTTTACTTTTGTCATCCACTTGCTTTTACTTCTTTTTTTAGAATCAAGTTTGGGATAACATTTTAGTCCCATATTAAAACCCAGTCTGGGTCCTGGCTCATGCATCTTCTTTCCCTCATCAGATCTGTGACCTTTACTTAATCTCTTTCAGCTTCCTGGGGACGAGTCCTGATTGTTCAAACCAAAGAGCTGATTGTCGGAGCTCAGTTTAACACGACACATGCTGATAATTGGCATTCAGGTTAACACGGCTCCCTCGTGTCCCAACTTCTGTGCTTTCAGAGCAGAGCATCAACGCCATCAGTTTTCCTAAAGTTAACTGGGACGTTTTTATATATTTTTATAGCCAAATAAATGGGTAACTAAAACAGGTCAAAATAGATTCATTTATTTACTCTTCTATGTTTTTACAGAAACGGACATGAGCAGAAACAGTCTGCTGACACACTACTCTGAGATGTTTGTGGAAAAAGTGAAGCACAGCTGTGCCTCATTGGAGCAGTCAAACTGATGTGACCGTGGTGCAGAAAGCAGAACATTTATCTCAAGTTCTGCAGATGTTTTCTGGAGAGAAAAATGAAAACTCTTTGTGTGTATATGTATACAGCGCTGGACTGGCCATCGGGCATAGCTGGCACTTGCTCGGTGGGGCGGTGGTGATTTTGGGCCAGGCCTGTCATGAACCAAAAAAATATATCATAACTAATTTATCATAACATATCTTCTAATCTCTCTTTTAATTTTTCCCATTATGTTTCACCTTTTTCTTCTTTAAAAAAAAATAAAAAGTCACTGATGATGATGAAACTAAGAAACTAATATACAGTTCTGCTTTCTACTGAAGTGGCAAAAAAAGATTTTGTTGGATTTTTTTTTTTAACTAAAATAATGAAAGAAAAACATTAAGAAGTGCAAACTGCTCACATTTTTTCTCCTCATCTGTTTATTTCATAACTTTTCTTTCCTCAGTGAGCAACAAGAAAATTACAACATCCATCAGTGAAATTTGCATATAAAATACATTTACTGGAAGAAGCTTCCCAGAACTGTTTTACTGCTGTTTCCTTGAAACATTTCATTGAATTTTTCTTTTCTTCACACATTTGGTGTTTTTGTCTTCCCTCTTCCCACAGATTTATTTAGCGATGGGTTGAAGTGGTTTGATTTTTCTGCGTAAAGTTAAATTGCAGTGAACATATCCTGACAATCTCCCTGTCCCAGAATCTCTTCAGCATTCCCTCTGTTCCTCCGTCTTCTCGGCGCCCTGCATTCAGTCACTTTATTGTCAGCAACTTTTGGAAGAGACGTTCGGTTGCACATGAAGAGAAAGGAAGAAATTCAATTCTCTTCAGCAGTGAGTCAGAACCAAACTTTTTTTTTCCTTGCTGTTCTATTTCTGACTCCGTCTCTCTGCTGAGGTACAATAAAAAGTGACTCATGTATGATTCACAAAGTCAGTGATCGTCTTTTTTTTTTTTTTCTTTGCTCGCGTTCAGTGCGCTGCTCATTGAGGAACACAAATAGCATTCATGGGCATTCTGGGAAAAAAAATAAAAACACACTTCTGCTACTTAGGGTCTGCAGCAGCTTTTGAGCTTGTTAAAGTTTCCTGCTGCTCAAAAAGAAAAAATAAAATCAGACATGTTCCTAAAATTGTCTTTCTAAATCTGCTGTTGTTCTATACGTTTTATCTCTAGGTTTAATGAATTTTTAAAGATGTCTTACATGTGACATCATCGAGAGGAAACTGTGGAGGTAAAAACCGCTGCATCTCATCATCAACAGACAGAAAGTTTGCAAGAATAAGATTTTCTGTTTGGGGTATAAAAGCTGATTTGTTATAAATCCTGGACCATTTTCCTCCACTTCTTCTATCGGGTTCAGTTGCTGAATGTTGGAACTCGGGGTAAATTTAGTTCTGACAGAGCAACGGAAAAAGTTTCTGTTTGTCTGAGACGTCAAATTATCAGAGTGATGTGCGCCATATGTTAAAGATTTATCAACTTCTAAACTTAAACGCTGATTCAGCACTCACACTATTGTTTTGTTGCTGTTTTTTTTACTACATTTTCTTCTGCATCCTTTTTTTTATTTTCTAACTATTTCTGCTAAGTTATTGCTTTCAAAACATTCAGCTAATTCAGGAGATGGGTGAAGTCATTTCTTTAATGTAAGTTTTTTTTTATTTTATTTAGGATTTCATCAATAAAATACATTAGGATCTCTTTAATTTCTTTAAAAACATCGTTCTCATTAAACTCTAAATCCCTGCCATGTTTTTGCCTTCTTATGATAGAGTTAGGATTTAACTAGTCTTTTGCTACCCTAGCTGTCACCTAACAATTTATACATCTAGCTTTTAGCTGATGTTTTGCCCCTTTTAATTAGTATACTTTTAGCTAACCTTTATCTAATTTTAATTTCCAGTATTTTGCTAGTTTTTTCATTTTTAAATAGCATTTAACTACTTTTAGGCTGCAATGCAAATTAGCAAACTATATATATATATAAATATAAATTGCCTGTCATGTTCTAGTTTCACATTTATAGAAAATGATTTGTCTCCAGTGGGAAATAATTCCAAATGTGTGTGTTTGTGTGGACACGTTTTTGCTACATCATGTGAACCATTTCCCAGAAAAACCCAGCGTTGTGGGGACCCAACAAAGTCCCCACATAGATAGAATAAACAGCTTGTGTATGTGTGTGCATGTGTGTGTGTACTGAGCAGTTCCTGTGCGACCCTGATGTGTTTCACCTTAAGAAATGTTAAATTATTCAGAGGTATATTGTTAAACTCTGGTGGAGCAGCTGTCACCAACCACAGCATGTGTACAACTGTGTTACATAGGCTTCCTGCTGTCACAAGCTTCAACATGTGTGACTCAAGCTGAAAGTAACTTTATAAATGTATTAAAAATATATGAGACGGGCTAAAAACAAAAGGTGTTTATATGTCGACTGCAGAAACTCTTCTGACTTCAGTCTTATGGAGCTCCTAACATGTGAGTCCAGAGTCTAAAATTAAGAATAAATGTTGAGTTGTCCTTTTTGGAAAATCAGTTTTTGCTTTTGTCGACCAAATTGCAAATGTAAACAGATTAAACAATGATGAACAGTAAAAACAAACTTTAGACTCAGTTTCGATGCTGAAGCAGCAGTAAGGAAACATGAAAATGTGCCTGTGTAGACCCCCGCCTCCTGGGCTGTGTGTGTTGAGAGAGGAACTCCTGATTAACTGTAAGGAAATAATGAGTTTCTGCCGCAGTAGGTGCTACAGTAACCTATTAAGTTCAAATGAGTAGCCTGAAGCTAACACAATTAGCATCAATTAGCCCAGCAGTGATTAGCACCAGACTCTGTCGTAAAGTTTGTTTTCTGTAAACTTCTGAAGCACGCTGCAGATCTGTTCCCTGTTAAAACAACTGATCCGTGTTTGAGTTTAATGCAGAAAGAAAAACAGTCATTTACAGATTTACTCTTTGTTTTCATGAAATAACACTAAATACTTTTTTGATTCATTTCACTTTGTCTTATTTATTCATACTTCTTTTACATTTTTTTTATATATATTTCAGAATTTTATACAGGGATTCAGAGGTTGAAATAGCCAAACTTCTCAAACATAAAAAAAAATGTCTTTAACAGCAAAAATAAAAGATGTGAACCTCTGAACTGTTTTTCATATTGAGTGTTAGAACGTTCATGTCCCTAGCAAAACAAAAAAACAACACTTATATATTGTCAAGATATAATTTAATTTAATTCTTCATAAAGTACACACATTGAAATGTTTTTTCCCTCTATGTCCTGCTCATAAACTGTTCTAATGACTTGATAAATAATGTAAAGCACTTGTTAAAAGTGGTGCACTAACATGCTTTGACTTCACATGTTCCAACATCAGGTTACATAATGTGTGAGTGCTGCTGCAGCCTTTTGTATTTGTTGCCACGCTACAGTGTCAGATTAACTCTTGGATCTGTGTGTGAACAATGTGTGTGTGTGTGTGTGTGTGTTAATCATCTTTTGTTGACTGTATGCTGAATGCTGCACTTTCAGGCCACGGTTCTGAATCATGGTTGAAGCATTGAAAAACTGTAAAACAGGCAAATGTTTTGACTGAACAGTTTAAGTATCAAACCTTTATTTATTTTCTTTTACTCCCCGGTTGTCACATCTCTTACCCAGGTAATCCAATTCAGGTCCACGTTAGACGTATTATTCCTCCTCTTATGCTGTGAACCAAGGCAAGTTAATAATATTTTGCTCATATTTGTGGGCTTTTTTATTTTTTCTGGGTCTGTTTTGTCTTGTTCTGATTCTGTCATCATTAAATTGTGCGTGCCAAAATGGATATGTTAAAGGTATAAAAATAGACAATAGGCCAATATTTTGCCAAGCTGAGCACATTCTTTTCTTTATTATGTCAATAATATAAAAAAAAAATGTGTGGTTTTTGAAAAAATATCATAGTCTAAAAGTCTATTTCGAGCTGCGTGACGTGTAATGTGTGTGTATTTGTAGTAAATTTGAACTTTAACAGGTCGTCGGCACAGAACCACTCAGGTAATGAGGATTTTTTTCTCCGTATTAATTCTCATGTTTTGTTTTCCTGCACTTCGTGTTCAGCCCTGCACTTTCTTCATCAGCCAATTGTTGTTTGATGGTGGGTCTGGGCAAAGTGCTGACTCAGCAGCCACCCAGCAAGACAAACATTCAGCCCGTTTCCAACAGCCACTAACAAACTAATGAGGTCGATCGGAAGGACAAGGAGGATAAAGGACTTCGGGGAGTCGCAGTCTGCGTAATTTTGTTGTAAATTTTATTGATTATGCTGCGGAACAGAAACGTCACCATCACAGTTGAACCACACACACACACACACACACACACACAAAGATAATGTCACTTTCCTCTTTATTTTTAAACACACTCGAACTGATTTACAATCATATCCCTCCCTCTCTCTGCTAACATTGTCTCATGATGTTTGCTGTCAGCTGATTGAATAAAAGTAACTCAGCGGAGTCTGCAAAGTTGTCGAATACAAAGAATCCCTCCCTTTGTGGAGCTGTTTAAACTCGTCTGTAAATTTAAGCCAACGTTCTCGTACAATATTTGCAAAAAAAGTCAAAGCAAAGGCTGCAAAACAAAAGCTTCAAGATAAATTGATTTACATTATTCATCATGCATTTCAGTCTGTTTGCTGAGCAAATTACCAGCGCATAATGTGCAAAATACCCCTCAGACGTATCAGTTGTATATTAGTTCATTCAGACACACTGACTCCGTGACACTAAAACAGTCTAAACTGTGCATAATGTACAGGATTAGAAGCTACTATAGTTCCATTATCCAGGCCTGCTGCTTTAAACAGTAACAGTTACTGGGATGTATTTTAATTGCTTGCATAAATATTTTATCTTATAGTTTTATATGTTTAAGGTTAATACAAACTGTAATAATTTGATTACTGCTTTGGCTTCATATCTCTTGAGTAAAAAAATAAAATTCATAGCAAGTAATGTCTTATTATTAAGTTAATGTGAGGGTAGGTGGGACTAATTCAGCTGATCTCAATTTGCATTTGAAACCACAACTTTTTATTTTTTATTTTTCACATTCAGCCTTTAAATACAACAGCCTGCTCTAATTACAATGAATTACAGTGTTTAGCTGTAAGGCTAAACATAGTGAACAAATAATAATAATGACATGCCTTTTGATGTTATGTTAAAAGAATGAGTATGGTGCCATTTCGACTGCATTAAGCAACTATATTGGTGAGCACAAAAAGCAAAAATAAAAGCTAAATAAAAATATACCCGAGGCCAGAAAACAGGAAGAAAGTATAATATGGCGATGCAATAATTATCCTAATTAGCACATGATGAAATCAAGCAGCTTTTAACTAATAGCAGACATAAAACACCATAAATAACACTTTATAGAATGTGAGCTTTCTTCAGTGTCAAATATTGATGCATATTTTTATTTTTGTGTTAAAACTTTGACCTTATTGTAAAGTAAGACCTTCCAGCTAATTTGTACTAAAAAGTTGGTCTTTTTTAATACCTTGAGTTTCCTTCAGCTGATGTTAATGTGCCTGTGCTCATATCAGTTGAATGTTTCTTGCACAAATGAAGAACAAACTGTTTCTGAATTTTAAACAGGCTGTTTTTCCCTGACTAAGGAGATCTGGCGCTTGGTAGGCCACTTGGTAATTTACATTTGTAAGGTCAATGGATGTTACGTTTACGTGAAACCACACCAATCAGGATGCTGGAGTATAAATGAAAGGTTCCTAAAGTTTCAGCAGAACTAAATGTGTGAGCCACTTGAAATGACAAGTGTTAATGAGGGACGGGTCGGTCGCGTTCATACAGAGTTGACATGGTGTCACATCCATCTGTGGTGTTGAAAAATGAAAAAAATAAAGCTGAATATCTTAATGTTTTTATACTTGCCTAGAGGGATCTTATATTAGGTAAATTATAGGCAAACTGATTAACTGCTGACATCTTGAGTCCACGTTTAGCTGCAAATTAGCATTTCTGTCTTCATTTTAAACAATATAAAACATCTCCCTCCCTCCATCATTTTATCTTCCTTTTTTTCTTCCTTAATCCTTCTGTAATGAGAACAGATGGAGACCATCTGAGAAGGATGATTAGAGGTCAATAGCATTGCTGCCGTGGTAACGGTCTCCCAGGTAACAGCATCAGTACCTCCTCCCGCCTGTCCCCTTTATGTTTTCCTCGTCTTCTCCTCCCAAAGTTTTATTTATTTTTTACTGAATTATTATTATTATTATTATTATTATTATTATTATTATTATTATTATTATTATTATCATTTGTGTCTCATCTCAACCTCCCAAATTAAAAATTCATCTGACTTTTTTTATTTAATATTTTACTAGCTAACATTTGTGTTACTCTTTTCTATGTGTTATTCCACATTCAGTCATTTTAATGCACTTTGTTTATGGCTACTATTTTAATCAGCCTCATTCCAAAACAGACTCAGAAATGCAAACAAAAGCAAGACAAACAAACAGAGAGAGAAAAAATGCTGAAGATTGTTTTTACAAACTTGCCTTCTCAGACTTTCAGAGGCCTGATCTTTCTCCTCGCTGCTATTTGAACCTTTTGGGAACACTTAAGTCACCAAACAAACTGACTCCACTTTTGTTGTTGTAGAACACAGAGGATTACAGCGCTGATTTTACACCATCAACAGTAAACATAAATCATTTGGCTTCTTATGTAATGAATCTTATATTCAGCTTCTGCTGGAGTCATCTAGTTTGATAGTTTTTTTTAGTTCCTCATATTGAATTGTGCAAATAACTGTGTCTGTAGGCGGTGCTCGACAGACTCAGAGTGGAAATTCTTAGTCAAACTGATGGCTGGTTCTTTCAGGATTCAAATACATAAAAACATTTTATAGATGTGTGAACGAGGCAAAAATAAGTCAACCTTTCTTTCATTCTGTTCTATCAAATGTCCTCTTTTGCATTTTTATCTTTCATTTATCCTCTACATCGCTGTGTTCTTTTCCTCCTCTTCAGTTTCTGACTCAACTCTGCTGACGTCTCCAAGATGGCAGCTGATTGCACTCTGTTCAGCACAGAGAAGTCATTAATAATTAGCAGCAGGATCTTGCGAGATAATCAACGTGCTGATACGAGTCGGGATCATAAAATCAGACCGAATGAGTCCCAGCTGGATCACAGTCAGATCGACATCAGCACTTCTGGATCTCCGGCTTCATAAAGCTGCAGACGACTGTGAAACATAAGGAATATGTTTTGGTTGCGAGAGAGTCCTGTAAGGACTGTGGTGGTTGAAGGCAGTTATTTGATAAGTACACATCTGTGTGGTCTGAAGATTGAAACCAGTCCAGAATATAAATGTAAACTGTGCATTTGTAGAGCTGCTCTAAATCAATGCCCTGCAAACTCAAACTCTAAAGGAGTTTGTTGTAGTTTCCTTTTTTTTTTTCTTGGTGATGACAGGTGGGCTCTTCTCCCAAAATAGCACCTAATTAATCTAAGTAAGGCAATCTAGGACCATGCCTTTGTAGAAACTTGTTGGATTGCGTCACATTTAAAAACTTTGATAATTCTGTGCTTTATCAAATAGTTTTTCTTAATTTTTTTGGAGTCTAAAACAAGCTGAAAAATAAGCATCTAAATCAAAGTGAAATAGATAAGACAAAGCTCTTGAAGCTATCTCCACTACCATCCCCCTAAACCTCCAACGAGGGATTTCCTGCCTGTTCATTACCTCAATTAACGAGGGATTCCATATGCCCTGTTAATTGACTTTCTGATTGCAAAGTTTCCGTGGCGTCGGTGCAGGTTTTCTACTAATTACACGGCATCAAAGCAACGTTAAAGATTTGTTATTCTGGAGCAGTTTGAGGTCAAGGAGAAAAGATTGCGTCAACGGATTGTCGAAGAGGCTAACTGCGGTCATAACCTCTCACAGATCTGCAGTGCAACATATGTGGAAAACATCTATGTGACGCATTCTTTCAAAGGTTAGAATTTATTTTAGCTTTATTCTATTCTAAGTTAGGCAGGAGCTTCAGAGCCTGTGTTTCTGATGACATTTAGCAGGTTGAAGTTTTATTAAAGGCAGGTTGGCGACCAGCAAGGGAACACCTGCCAATCTCCTGTCATTAGAATTCACTGGCAGCATATGACAGGGCCATATGGGCTATTAACAAACCCAACCTCTCTACAGTCGGAGGGAGGGAAGGGGGAAAGAGAGACTGTGACCCAGCCATATGGACGAGGAAGATATAAAACCGAGGAGAAACAGAGGTACGGATGGATGAATGGATTTGGCAAATCCCCACGAACAGTTCTGTTAGCATTAGTTACAGATGCATAGATGAGTCCAGGCGTCGCAGGGCTGTGCATAGGTATGTCAGTCAGAAGGAGATAAAGGGTGACACAGAGCGAAGAGCAGAGGAAGAGGAGGGAAGGGGAAGTGCTTCAGGTGGTGCGATGCCCCCTGTTGGAGGCAGTTAATTAGCTTTCAAGAGCTGATGGTGTTCCACGCTATGCTCAACAGGAGAGACATCCCAGTCACATAATACCAGATTAAAACAG
Organism: Anablepsoides rubrolineatus; assembly: GCA_031762495.1. NCBI lineage: Eukaryota > Metazoa > Chordata > Actinopteri > Cyprinodontiformes > Rivulidae > Anablepsoides > Anablepsoides rubrolineatus. Next base: position 13,910 of record JARVGW010057603.1, read on the forward strand.
CAGAAGGGAACCAAACATCAGTGTTTTTAGATAAACGTTCTGAATATTTCAGTCAGATGTCTTGCAGGAGGTTTGCAGTCGATACTTAGGGTTCAAAGGTAATAAATGGTAACCCATGTTGGATATCTGAATATGCAAGCTAAGTAAATAACCAGTTTATATTTGTTAGAAGGAACTTCTTTGTGGGGTGAATGAATATTGCTTTAGGCAGGGCTGCTTCCCACCTGCCCTTATGGACTGTCTGTGCCTGCAAAAACAATATCATCCACCTTTAACTTTTGTCAGTGGTCAATAACACTAAAAATCACATTTGTTTTGCTCCATCAGATCAACTTTTTGAGCTATAAGCATATCTTTATTTTTTTACAGTTCTGTTTACATGTATTTTTTATTTTGGTCACATTCTAGAAATTAAATTACATACTCATTCATACTGCAAGCTAATGAGTGATGCCAATTCGCTTCCGGTCATATTTTAGTAAGAGTAAAGTGAAAAGTCTCAGATTTAAAAATAAACTTAGCATAAAAAAGTGACCTAATTGATAGAAACGGATGTTATTTTTGGATTCAGTAGTGGATGTTTGTAATAAATCAATTGTCAAAAGTTGAACTATTTTCCAAAGAAAAAAAATTGTAACCCTGTTTTTTGTAACCTTGAGAGTGAAAATTGAAAAATGAGCTGAAACTTTATTCATCGATGGTAAATCTTGAGCATATTCGGAGGTCAGCGGCAGGAGTTAAACGCTGATCGCCATCAGACTTTGAACCATCAGCCCTGATTGATTGATGTGCTCCGAGAGTCACTCAGAAGCTGCAGCGTGGAAATCTAATAAAGTGATTACGACCCAGTGACTCAGCTCAAGGATAAACCTGCAACTGGATAAATTATTGTCCTTTTTTTTTTCACTGAGTGCTCGCCATCGAAAAGGTGCTCCAATTACAGAGTAATCTGACAACATGCAGACTTTTACAGCAGCTTGTTAATGAAGTGAGACACCAGTAAGCTCCACTCACAGTGGAGTAAAAAGACACCAGATAAAGGAATGAGGATTTTCAGTCTTGAACAAGGTGTAAATTATTCTTTATGGTAATTTATTCAATGATTCAATGACTTGGTGGTAGAAAGGATCTGAATTACGACAGAGATTTGCATCCAGCCAAGTCAAAAAACAGATTAAATATAAATTGTTGTCCTCAGATTTGCTGCAGGAACTTTAATTTGATTTAGTATAATTTGTCAGTACGTTCACAGCTGCATTAGAACAGGAGCTGGAGGCAAATAATTCACTTTCATTTTAGAAAGGTCTACAGAAAGCAGCAACGTCTGCATGTAACTTGTAGAAAAATGCCAGCTAAACCTTTAAAATTGCTTTGAAATGAACTAAAAAGTAAAAGAACATCCTTTATTTTCGACTGTATTTTGATGTACAAACAATAAACACCTCCGGTTTTTATATTCGCAACTGATCAGCTAATTACACGGATCATTGCAGTTTTGTAGCCCTGTAGTTATTTTCTGAGCGTTTAGGGAAACGATGAAAAAGACGTTCATAAAGGGTCAGCCTGGGTCCAACAATTAGTTTTTGTCTGGCAGGTTAATGAGGTCGTGTTTATGTGGCGTTTTGAACTGTACTGCGGTACACTGCGTGGGTTTTTAATTGCTTTATCTGCCCGACGTTAATTAATGAGACTTCTGACAATAGTATACAGTTTGATTAAAAGAAAAGACAAGTTTCGTAGCGAACGTCTGGGCAGCAGCTGAGCTTTGGAGCCTCTGAGGAGCGACGTGTCACGAGTATCAGCCAGTATCATCTGTCAGACAGAGATGGATGGAGGGACGGTGTCAGAGATAAAACTTCTGCCATCTGGGCTGTTAATGTGTCAAACTGCAGACGAAAGAATGAGCAAATTATTTGATAAAAAAAAGAAAAGTAATGAAGAGAGGTTTGCGTTAAAATGATAAAAACTGCGACTTTTGATTAAGTACATTTAGTTTTTTTCAACCATGCTCATTTATCAGGACAGTGATCAGATTAATTAATGAACCTAAAGCTGAGAATTTTCACACATATGGAGGAAACATGTTCTCGTTTTTTTTTTTCAACAGGATGATGATGGTTGGCTTTGAGGAATAGAACGGGTGACGCCAAGAACCCAAACAGAATACAGATCAGTTTTTACTGACTCGGTGTACAGCTGTTCTGTCAAAATTTGTTTGATTTATCTGGTTTTATTTACCATTTTTTCATCAAAGCGTGCACTCAACGCAGAGGGAGGGGCTAATAACGTCAAATATCCAAAACAGGACTTAGACACAACTAAAAACAGTAATGTCGTACAGCTTGAAAATCTGCTGCTCCTCTCAGCCATCACAGCAGACTATCATCCTTTAACATCCAACAGAATCATATTATTGCCAAACCAAAAAAACGTTTTTAACTCATTATGATGTGCACATGCAAACTTTAATATTTATATGTTTTATTTATATTCCTCTGGTTCAAAATCTGCAGAAATGATAAAAGCCTCTCCTGGTGATCGTTTCGCCATCATCTGTATTTAATGCACGGTGAGGATAATGAGGTGAGATTCTGACTCGGTCCACGTGTTGAGAGGAACAGAGGATGATGGAACTCGATGGGTCAGTGGCTCAGACAGCAGGTCTCAACCTGGTCCTCTTTCTCACTAGCAGAAATCTATTTCCTCTCCTCCTTTTCCCCCTGCAGAGCAAAGGATGAACGAGAAGGGAGCCATCTGTGGAAGAAGTGCATGCTGGGAGGAGCAGATTGTAATGGAAGGAAAAATAAAAGAGGGAATGCAATTATGGAAAAAAAAAACTGAGCGAGAAGGGAGAATATGAAGTATGGATGATACAGAAGAGGGAAAAACTTCCTGTTACTGTTTATTTAGACCTGCTTTGACCCCTCAAGGTCACACAAAGACTCTGTCAGGTCAAATGATGAGGTGACAAGTCAGATATCCACATATGCTCTCTGTACTCTGTAATTAAACTTACATTAACTCTGAAGCCTTAAAAAGCTTTTCTTAGAATTAAAATAAACAAGGAAAAAGTTTGCCTTTTTAGTTTTTGTACCCTGAGAACTAAGTTTTGAAAACTGTTCAAATAACAAAATTATTAAATAGAAAACAAACCACAACTGAAGCTAATCGAGCAAAACAGCAATAAATAAATGAAATTAGCAATTTCATAACATAGAAAACCTGTAGCTAAAGGCTAAATATTGCCAAACTGCACCCTACAACTCTCATAGCTAAAAGTTTGTTAATATTCATTTAACCTTTTATGTTAAATAGTTTGTTTATTTATGTGAATTTAATAAAAAGTTAAATATTTTGAAAAGTAAAAATGTTACATTTACCAAAAGCCACAGTACTCCTGATTGAGCTGAGCATTTGAATGATACAAATATGCGGATGTATAGTTTGAGTCTACAAAACATATAAGAAACTATAAAAATTGAAAACAATAGCGACTCAGAATAAAACAAAAGAGAATTTGCTTTAATTACTAAAATTATGTGAAAACAATGCAGCAGTTTGATGAGTTGATCCGTCTCTCAGCTGAAACATCTGCCTGTTTCATAACTGACCTGATAAATCTGCTGCTCACCCAACCTAAACAGGGTAACCACCCAGAAAACGGGCAACGCAGCAAATATTCACTGACCTCAATCACCTCCCAGCGAAACACAAAGCCGTTCACTCATCTGCCAATTTGTGAACGACAGGAGCTCTTGTATTTTGGCGCCGCTGCATCTAGTTTACATTTAAATTCAGTCTGAAAACTGAGCAAAGGCATTGAATCACACAGTAATTCCCTTTATCATCTCTGCTGGGATGATTCGCTATTAGATCAAGAGGACTTGTATTATATTTGTCCTCATAAATACAGACAAACAGATTCACCCTCCACATCACAAGTACGCACTTTGCTGAACACATAAAGTTCTATTTTAGAGGTTGAGACCCTATTTTTTTCTGATTTATCCTTCCTGCTTCCCAAACACACACGAGTCTGCACGCCACAGACAACAAACATTATCTGCAGAAGTAGAAAGTATCTAATGGAAGCAAAAAGGAAGGAGATAAATATTCAGCATGCAATGGAATAATAATATTGTAAGTGGGCAGTCAGAAGGTTAAATTACTTTTAACTTAAATTTAAAGAGTTTCCAATGAAGTAAAGACCAAATCAGAAATATTAAACTGCTTAAAAAGAAAAAAAAAATATATATAAAAGTGATTTAAAAGTGAACATCAAATGAAAAAAAGTGATTTTTCCACAGCAAGAACAATAACAAACTGTACAAACATCAAAAGAAAGCCATTTGTTTGCTATTCAGAAAAGCTGACATTAGAACGCACCGACCACACAGTGACTACAGTAACTGATGCATTGTCTGCATATAAATCAACCAGAAAACCCTGCAGAGTGAATAAATGTCCCATTCAGTTAGAAATATTTGCTTCTACTCAGAGTTCACCACAGGCACACAGCTCCTGGATGCAGAAAGGCCACACGCCTCTTGTTATGGCCATTCACAACTGACAGCACAGCTCCATGTGGCTGAAAAATCCACCGCGCGCCGCGGCTCTAACAGCCCACCGCCTCTGGAACGCCTCTTATATCATTGTCACATGATGCTCTCCTCACAGGGTGGAGCTGTCTGCTGACGCTAAAGATGAATAGGGTGATAAAACACCAGCCAGAGTTGGGCTTAGTTTGTCACAGTGGTCACTGGTGACAAAGGAAGAAATTACTTTGAGGGTAAAAAAGTGTTTTCTTTAACCCTCTCATGCATGAATTATAATAAACCCATTGCAATGACCAGCCAATAGGATTTTTTTTTGTATGGGATGATGTAATAGCTTCCACTAGAGTGGATTATATGCAACACTGCCCAAAATTGCAGGCATATATAGAAAAAAACACTTTTAAACAGCTGTACACTGTAGTGACCTCTATGCATGAAAGGGTTAAATACTGCTATCATATGAAAACAAAATTATTGAACCTATAAAAGCATTCTCTTTTTTTCATTTTTATGAAGTGATTTTTGTCTTAAAACTATTTAAACGTTTACGACATAAAGACAAAGTAAGATTATTGAATTTATGATCATTTCTGAACAGACAGACAAGCAGAGGAAAAGTAAAATGGTTTGCATGTGGCATTTCAAAGATGAGCAGCTCATGAAAAACCTTTTTTGCTAACTAGGGTGGCATTCAGAGACTCTTGGCTACCACAATACCAAATTTCAGCTCAGTATTTCTAAAAATGAGTTGTAGCCTTTTGAAATCAGATTTGGCAGCCATCTTGGATTTTGTATTTGAAATCCAATTTTGTAAAAGATTGTTTCTCGGCTGCTATTGCACACATTTTCAGCTGTGTGTTTAAAAAAGACTAAATTAAATCCCTGTGTGAAATTAGCTTTAGCATTAGCATTAGCAGTTATCTTATCTGGGACTAATGGTGCGTTTCAGTAGCATTGGAAAGGGGAAATTTCCTTGCTCCCATTTGTAAATTGAAACTGGATCGACCCCTCCAGTGGTAGGCTAAATCCCATTCGTATAACAGGAGCGACTGTGACTACCCCCAATTTCAATTTCAAGATCACAGCTTTAGAAAGTTAATGTCGTAACTTTTACTGGTAATTATCATTCTTAATGGTTTTGTGCATTTTTTATTTCTCGTATAAGTAGTGTTTTTTTGTGTGCATACTGTTCATATTAAAATTTATGTTAATTTGCATGATGTACAATACAAAGTAGAGCTCTTTTTTTGTCATTGTTCATAATGTAACAGTGTAACTAGGTTAGCGGCAGCACCTGTGGGCTATAACTGGAATGCAATTCCAGTTTGTTGGGAAATTACCTCACCACCATTTCCCAGTTTTGGAATACGATGTAAATGGAATACACCATTCCAATTGGCACGTTTTTGATCATTCTTAGCATATCACACACAAAATTTCAGCTCAATATTTTCTAAAATAGTTGAATTAGCTGTGGAAGCCATCTTGAATTTTCAAATCAAGCATAATTTCATTTATCTGTATGTGCCCCCCTGAAAATTGTACACCCCTGTGCAACAATGTCTTGCTCCACCCCTGCACAGATAATAAGACAGACCGCAGCTTCATTGTGTTTAATGTAAACTCAGATGTAGCTCGTTTTACATTATTTACTTGCAGATGTACAGCAACACTCAGGTTCTGTTGCTGCATAATTTAGTAAGTGACATTATTTGAATTCCCACATAATGACGGAACATCACACTCCTAAGGATGGATTCATACACAGCTGCTGCAGACTGCATGCAACAGCCAACACGAGTCACAGCGGAAACAAAACGCAAAAAAACAATGACACCAACACACAAAATATATCACCATCTGCATGACCATATGTCAGCTTCAACTCTGCTGCAACTAAACACACATACACACACACACTCCTGAGACCAGGTGTAAACAAGCCTGTCTCCCAGCAGATGTGTTTTCTGTCACTCTGCATATTGTTCTTCCGCTAGACCAACTCTGTGCGAGTGTGTTTGTGTACAACTATCTTTGAAGGGGGCCATTTTTCAGCTTTAGATTTCAGGAGGACACCTTTGGGCTTCAGTTTCAGATAAACCCCCCCTCAAGGGCTGCTCAACAAAAACAAATTAAATTTCCGAACGAAGCGGCAAAAGTTCTTCTAGGTTGACGGCAAAAACGTGCAGCGTGCGTTTCAGCGCTGACAGCTTCTAAACCCTCCACTGCCTTCTTCTGACTAACTCGCACACACATGAACAGCCATGTATTGTCTTCTTCAAACAGATTCTGACACATGTGATCAGTGGATTCACTCACATGGACACACAAACACGCACACGCACACACACGAGGGGCTGTGACACTGAGCAGATTTTGACAGCAGAAGAAAAGCAGCTTCCCTTTTGGCGCTGAATTGACTTCTTCAGTCTGACAGCTGCAAACCAAATGACAACAAACACACACACACAAATACACACTCACTAGTATAATCATTTAGATGCATTGATTATTGATTTTTGGTAGCTACCAATAACAAGCTTTCTTAAAGCTGCGCATTCACACAAAGGTCTATTTGCAACAAGAATTATAATAAATTTTAGTATTTTATTACATTTATTTTAAAGTCAATCTTTTTTTTTTATTAATACATGCATCATTCTTTACTTTCCAGGCAGCGATGTCTTTATTTTCTAATGTTTCAGCGGTTAAATCCGGAGCTGAAGGCTGACTGATGCGTCCGATCAGGTGGGATTCCAAACCAAACCAACAAAAAAGCTCCGCACAGCGTGAAGTGCTGGAGCGGGGAGGAGCAGAGCATGCTGGGATACAGGGATTCTGCTTTGTGCCACGCTGTCAATCACAGAACGTGTGTATTATTCTCAGAGCGAACAACCCAGAGCCTCGAGACGAGATCGTTCCTCTGACAGACGAGGAAAAAAACACGCTCAGATTTATATTCATTCGCTCCGATGCTGATTTATAGTTACACACACTCATGAGCTGCCACGTGTTGAAATTAAACACAAACACATGAAAACTCAAACAGAATCCCAGCTTCTGGAAAAGTAGCTGAGGCCTTTTTTTAATGTTCCAGATGTATTCTGTTGTTAGCACACAGCCTGTCAGACATCTTAAATTAATTGTGCACAAGTTGGTGTTTTGTGTTCCAGTAAAAAAATAATATATTTATATAAATATATATATTTATACTTTTTGGGTGTTTGTTATCTTTGCTATAATATGAGTGGCCTAAACATGAAAAAAAAACATGTTAAGATTGTAATTTAGCCATTTTAATAAATGAAATCAAATTCCCACTTGGAGCACTCTGGTATTTTTGTGCATGATATTAATGTTATCTAATGTTGTATTTTTGACAGCATATTGTTGTTGTTTTATTAAAAAAAAAGTATTTTATAGCCTTAAAATATGATAAACAATGAAAGTTGCTTTTCTCTATACACAGGCTGCGTCCTCCAAAGGCTGAATTTGTTGTACACTTACGTCTCAGTGCCTCGCTGGAGGCTGTCCAAATTCAAAGACTCCTCTGACGCGGCCAATAAATGCGTCCTCTTTTTTCCCCTGATTTGAGGGAGGGGTCCGATAGATCCTTCTCGGCCCACCATATCCCATAATGCATTGTGGGCTGACCGCAGATTTTTTTCCTGCCAATAATGGCGGATGAAGTGAGAGAAAAGTGGCAGCATGAAAGTAAAAGTTTCAAGCGGTTGTGTTGTTAATGCTTTTATCACATTTTTAAAGAATATTCTTGTCAGAAATCAAACAAGCTGGTATAATGAAATAAACGTGCTCGTACGGCGAGTCCCTTAGTTCTTTGAATATTGCCTTTAAGCTAATTTTGTTGTTTTGTGCTAATAATAACTCTAATATATTGATATTTTGCTAATTTATTTATTTTGGCTTCTATGTAGCATCATCATGGTTGTTAGATGACAGGACATATGCCTGGGTGAGGGCGGGAATAAAGCAGAAAGCTAAACTGTCCAAATTCACAGCCACTTATTTCGGGTCTTCGCGGTCAAGGACAACACATTTTAACACAACCACTGTGTTCTGTTGACCTAAAAATGATCAGACTGTCCCTTTAAACCTGTACTTCAGAGAGAACAGGACTGCTCAGGTTTAAACTGGGTTGAACCATGAACCTGTTTATCTTTGTGGTTTTGTTCCTTTTGTCTTCAGACTAAAAAGAACAACAGGTAAAGTGGATCTCTTGTTTAGAACCTTACAATTTTCCCAAACATGAACTGTGAAATTGTTTATTTAGCCTGAAACTGCGCTCCATTTCATTTGGAATTGTAGTCTTGCTGAATCCAAATTTATCACATCAAAAACTCTTTGCAATTGTCAAGTCATCGTTTTTAGGTTTTACTTTTCTAAAGAGTCAAACTTATTGAAATAAGACAAGAGCAGTTCTGAGGTTGGTGCTTTGACTTTAAAATAAACTCTTTATGTGCAAACCTTGGCCACTTTTTTATGTCTCCCTTTAGAATCCACTGAAAAAAAAACCTTTTCCCAATAAGACAAGCAGGTCACATTGGTTGTCAGCTGTGAGACCTCACAGTGTGTCGTCAACAAACACAAGCTGAGCACAGTCAGAGAGCCTTATTTACTCCGAATCTGTGTTTTAGTTTATGTACTGTCACCATTACATGATGTAAAAACAGCGAACGGGTTACCCCGACCTTCTTCGCGATGACTGTTCCCATGGTGACGGGCTGGAAGCTGGGTCTCTTTGACCCAGGTGATATTTACAGTGCCAGGCATGCTGGGAAGAACACAAATATTTGGATGTGGAGGGAAACAGATGCTTCCTCTGCATTATTGAAGGATGCTGCTGATTTAGTTTGGATAAAAACAACCTGGTCCAGTTCTTTTTGTGCCGTTTAATCCCTCTGTGGAAAAAAAAAAAAGCTTGTTTCTATTTCAATATCTGGTGTATGTAGAACAAACATACCTAATTATTTAGTTTGTTTTGTCAGCATTGTTCCTTTTTTTTACTTTCTGCTGCCTTGTCACTGACTTATATTAATTTAAATTATCTGTGTATTCTATCGTCTCTGCAGCATTTTTATTGTTATTTTTGTTATATCTGTAACAAAAGCTTTAGCCTTTTAGGCTGAAAACGTCTTTGAAGATAGACTTTTTTGCTTTAGGGAGAAAAGATGAGTGAAATTGTTTTCTGTGTGAGAAAATAGAAAATCTGTCTTCTTAGACTATATAGAATATCTGTCCCTGTTTTAAACCAATATAACTTCAGAAGCAAACATCTCAAAACTCAATTTAAAACTCTATAAAATAGAATATATTAGTAATAGTAATGGTATTCTCTTCATTTAGAAAGATATTTAAGTTGTTGATGAGTATCTACAGTCTGTATTTCAGAGTTTGCTTCTTGAAGTTGACTTAGCGAGGATCCTTTTTATAGCAAATGCTCAAAAAAAATCTGTAATTTAACGGTTTGATAATGGTGCTGTTAGACTTCTGTCCCAGCCTCGCTCTCTGCAGGGTCATGACAAAGAGCTTCTCGTCTCCTAATGAATCCTCTCTAATCTTCCTCGCCTCTTTTTCTGACTCCTCTTTTGGAGTCGGGACAACTCTTGCAAAACCTCCTTTTTTGCTCTCTCTCTTGTTTAAAAAAAAAAAAAAAGTCATCAGAGCTCAGAAAGCCTTCTGGAGTTTAAACTCTTCAAAAAGTGGCAGAATGAGGCC
>JARVGW010057949.1:0-25516 GCA_031762495.1 Anablepsoides rubrolineatus
CAGGAGACACAACATTAACATTTCATTCCTCGGCTTTAAGCAGATCCTTTAATTCCACAGCTGATGCTGCTAAAAATTACATTTTTTTTTCTGGATCTCCGAGAGCAGGACTTCAATCTCCGAACTCGTAAAGTTCTTCTTTTGTACTTTGTGAATGGACACTTCGTTAGGCAGGAAATGTAGCCTTATATGGTGTTTTGGGGGTGGAAATTATGTAAATCTGCTCTTCCCGTGCACGAGCACCTGGATACATTCGCTCCTCATTTACACACTTTTCCTGAAGATAGAAGAGTTTGTTGAATCTGACGTGGCGTGGAGAAATTTAGGATAAGAATACGAACATGTTCTTGCATGCGGCCTATTGGCTCTAAAATAGGTTTTCGTTGTCTAGTTAAAAAAAAAAAAATTGAAAACATAAGTCACCCTGTGTACTAAAAAGCCCTTTAAAATGTGAGTTTAAATATGCTTTTTTAAATATTAGTTATGCATTCAAATAATAGTATAAAACATCAAAAATTAAATCGGTACATTTGGTTGGAAATTAGGTTGGACTCTTGATCTTTGAAAGAATTGACATGTTAGAATTTTTGTCTTTTATGTCAAGTTTTATCATTTAGATTTTTTTTATAGTTGTATAAATTCACAAACTCATACATTGCTTGTATTTCATGTCTAGGTGAAATCTGCCTGTAAAAACTTAACCGACAAGGCCTCATCAAACCTCTGCACAGGACAGAACCCCTACTTTGTTCCATCTTTGACAATAACATTTCACCACTCTTTTTTTTTTTTCCCAAGGCCTGCAGTGAGTTCACCAACCATGTAATGAACCTGCTGAGGGAGCAGTCTCGCACACGGCCCATCTCTCCCAAGGAGATTGAGCGCATGGTGGCCATAATCCACCGCAAATTCAGCTCCATTCAGATGCAGCTCAAACAGAGCACCTGTGAGGCCGTCATGATTTTGCGATCACGCTTCCTTGATGCCAGGTCTGTCCACGTGTGTTTGGCTGATATTTCTTGAATAGTCACTTTTAAAGCTGTAATAAAAGGACTTTGTGTTTTATCAGACACCTGCATACTACAGGTTTCGTTAATTATCTCCTTATGTTCATTATCTCCTTCTGTGTGTCAGACGTAAGAGACGCAACTTCAACAAGCAAGCTACAGAAGTGCTGAACGAGTATTTTTACTCCCACTTGTCTAACCCTTACCCTAGTGAGGAAGCAAAAGAAGAACTGGCCAAAAAGTGTGGGATCACTGTATCTCAGGTAAATTACTTGCCTAACCATTGTCTAGAATGGGCAGTCTGTTCAATCGAAAAAAAGATTATGTTTAAAAAAAGCTTCATGTAATCATCATTTATGTTAGGTTCTTAAAGTATGTTTTAAAAGAATTATTAAATGAATACTTGGATTTTGCTTGTGGCACAAGTTCAAAAAGCTTAATTAAAAAGGTGAGCATAAATTATTCTCAAAAATAGTTTTCGCTGAGAGGTGCACAGCAGCTAAATTGCTGCAAATTAATCACTGAGTTGAAATCTAAATCCATCTGTTCCTTAGGTCTCTAATTGGTTTGGCAACAAGAGAATACGCTACAAGAAGAACATTGGTAAGTTCCAGGAGGAAGCAAACCTCTACGCAGTAAAGACGGCAGTGGATGCTGCCAATGTGTCGGCACAGGCCAGCCAGGCTAATTCTCCAGCAACGCCCAACTCAGGTACGTTTCAACACCACGTTTTCCTCATCTGGTCATGCTGCAGCAAGTTAGCTATTCAAGTTTTGCTTTTGTCAGATTTTCCCTCTTAAAGCGAACACAAACATTGCAAAATAGGAACATGTCATGCATTGTTCAAGTTTTTTTTTCTTTGTGTTCTTAAATGACTGCTAATTTGTTTTTTCTAGTGAGCACCTAATTCTGTTTTGTTTCCATGTCATATTTGTTTTGTTAAGTGTCTCCCATGTATTTGTTGCTCATTTGGTTTGTGCACAATAAGCAGCTCACGTCTGTGCCTGACATTGTGATTTATTTTGTGTTCCTACAATGATTCTTATAATAATTCAGTTTCTTGTTCTGTTGTTGCCTTGAATTAACTAAACTTTTTACAGGTATTTATATAGTAAACTGTTTGACTTTTAAACAATTATAGCATAAATAGCACTTTGCAATTTTATACTTTGCTTCCATTCATGATCATTTAGAAATATATTCATTTGGTCAGTTCTCTTTAAATTGTTTAGTGCATTCAGAATATGTGCTGGTCATCTGATTTAGGTTTTAAAATTGACTAAACTCAAACACAGAGCTCGAAATTGTATGAATAATTTAAATGTAATTGATTACAAAAAGAGTAGATGGTGTCAGCTATGTAGCATTTTGTTTTTCTACCAACTGAGATTTAATGACACAGTAATGAAATTGCTGCTCAGAGTTATGCAATTATTGCAAATGAACATTTGATTTGGATCAAAGGGAAAACTGTGAAACATCTGCTGCAGTTGAATCCAGAAGGAAAAATTTGAAGGCAAATAACATCTCATGTTTAGTTCAATTAAAGAGCTGTGTTGACAGTTTCATATGAAAACTGCAATCTAAAATTGTCTGGAAATGTTTTCTCCAAAAGCAACTTGACATTGGAATAGTTTTAACTGTAGTTGAGACTAAATATGAAACACAAGTAGTGAGCCAGAGCAGCTGTTGTGGCTTTAAACATCCTGTAACCTCTGAATAGACATAAAATGAAAAGCTTCACATCCTCTGTTGTTGTTACCAGCCTGCCTCTCAACCTCACCACAAGATAAACATCAGCTCCTAGGAAACCATTTGTGTTAGTCAATCTCAGTTCTCCAATTTATTCTATTATTGAGAAACTGATTAATATAATCCACATATAGGGGGAACCCAGTCAAAAACTCATTGCAAGCTATCAAAAATATTTTAGTTGCTTTTAAGCATGTAAAAGTATTTATTATAAGAGTAACTTTCTTTACAATGAGATACTTAAATTTAGGTTTATAAAAAATAATTAAGTTAACATCTTGGACATAGTAGTATGTTATTTTATTGTAGTTTGACAATTGACTACTTTTATAAGTATATCCTAAAAATAGACATACACACTCAACTTGGAGGGTCACAGGGGTCATACAGATTGTCTCACACAGGTGACACTTACCTTGGCCTGCATTCCCTCAACGGTGAGGGTCTGAACTTCGCCCCCTCTCTACAGCCTCAGGTATGCAGCGAGGACAGCTGTAGAGTTGATCTCAGTGGTGCTAACCTAATCACAAAGCATCCCTGTATACCTTCCTATAGCATAGCTCCTTTTGACCTTTCCTTGGATTGTATCCTGTCCATACCTTTATTACCTCTAGCTCCTACCCCACATAGTGCAAACTGACCATTTTTTGATCTGAGAACCTTTAAAAAAAACTTATGAAGAACATGTATGCAATATTTATATACAGTATAAAACTTCTATAGGTTCTGACTTTGTTCAGAACCAGTTTAAGGGCATTAGTACTGTTCAGTAGTATTTTAAAGGAGAGTATACAACTGGAATAATCCCACAGGACAAATCTGGAGTTCAAATCAGTTTTTCATTAATGGTCAGTTTATGTGCCCCCCAGGTTTTTTGCTCCTCTAAAAGTATTAAAGTCTCCCCTTTTCACAAACTGAACCAAACACCCTGCATTATACCACATGTCCACCCCCCTCACCTATGTAGTCCATGAAGACACCTTTTAAGATGTGGTTATTTTTTGTTAATATTGGGTCTCTGTGCTGTTTTGGAAGAGATTTATGCAGTCGGGTAATTTAACAGTAAATGTAGAAAATTGTCTTTTTAGAAAAACTTTTTAGTATTTTGTGTAGAGTATGAGGCTGATGAGTTTTCCAATTTGTGGTTGCTGTCAGCATGGTCCTTTGGTTAATTTTCTCAATATGCTTATGTTTTGTACAAATGTTTTGTTTCTGATAGGTGGATACCCTGCACCGTGCTACACACCTGACGGACGGTTATGAGGAGTTGTCGAGTAGTGACCTCTTCATCCCTCATCGTTTGGATGTTAGTACCATAAAAGCCCCTTGATGTGCTTTTTTAAATATTTGGCATTTATTTATCGTTTGTGATGTAAGGCAGGTTAAAATGTTTTACTCTGTAATATCCAACTTCAATAACTCAATAAAAATAAATATTATAATCAGAATTGATTTATTTATATGCGTTTTACTTTTAATATTGGTTTTAATGTGAATTGTGTACTAGAGTACAAGAACTCATTTGAGTGAATGTGGATAAAAAGCTATGAAGCAAAGAGTTTGGGGAAGGACGTAAACAGCCTGCTCTAGCCGTGTTTGTTTTAGAAAGCAAAGATCATTCTGACCCACCTCCTTGCGGTCTCAAATTCCACATGTAGATAAGACAAATAATCAACAGGTGATCTTCGCTTGAAATGGCAACCACCGTGAGCTATTTCTATCAGATAAACTAAATTTTTGTTGATTGTGTAACCTGAATTTAACTATTATTTAATATTATAGGAAATAAACTATTTACAGATTAAATCATTTGTCTGTAATCAGTCTGGTATCTTGAGCCTATATATTATTTTGGCTCTGAAGCTAAATAGTGATTTAAATGGTTAACTAAAAAAATATATATTTTTAGATGCTGAATTCTTTCTTCTCTGTCTGCAGACTAACAGCTGGCAGGACACCACCAACCCCCCCTTGGTTACCTCCCCTCCTGGTCCTCCTGGTAGTGTCCACTCAGACACTTCCAACTGATTTGGTGGCTCTTCTCACTTTTACTTCATTTCCACTGCGGTCTTCTCTTGATTACCATCGTTTGTCCCTATTTTTCATATCTTCCTTGTCAACAAGCCACACGAAGTTGTAAACATATTTCACGCACACATGCTGTGCTGGAACCAAGGACAGCTGTACAGTAGTTAGGAGGATTTCTCCCTTCGGCTCTATTCCAGTGCTCCAATCTTCATAAGTCACAATTAAAGGGGAGTGGAGCACACAAATACTAAGAAAATACCCTTACCGTCAAGGACATTTTGAAAACCACTGATCCAGCTGTGTAGATGATCATGATGTCTGTACATTATGTGTATATGCACGTTAACTTTACACAGTACTCTCACAGCTTGTTCATGTGCTGTTGACCTCTACATTCAACTCTTTGCTTTGGGAAACTGTGCGTAATTGCCCGTATCTGCTGAAGCCTTGGCATCTGACAGCCAAACTCTGGATACGGACCACCAGGGAGCTCTGCTCACCTTGCTTGTACCAAAGTGCTGCCCCAGTGTTCCTCTGAGATTACCCTCTGCCAGCTCAACACGAGACACAGTCGCATCTCCGTGTCCTTATAACTTGACGTGTCATCCTGTTAGGATTTCAAAAATGAAAAACTGCGATATGCACAAAAGGTGCATGCAACGACCCGCCAAACACACATATCACAACCTTTCAGCTGTTTTCATATTGCGCTGACATAAAAGGTGTGTCAAGCACAAATGTTGGCAACCTTGATATGGGCTTTTTACCTTTTTTCAAAAGGTATTAAGGTGGATCACTTTCTAAACACAGCAGGACAAGTGATAATTGGGTTGATGAGAAGAGGAGAATAAGGCAAAGAGAGGAGAATATCTTTGGTTGAGTGGCTGTAACTAATAGCCCTTTTTGTTGCTAACCAATAGAGGGTGTTGGTAGATGGCTTGTAGAATTTACTTCTTACTTTCTTGTTTACTAGTTCATTTGATTGTAGGCTATTTTTTAATGCTGTTTCACCAAGAATGCACCAGCCACCACCAAAAATTAGTTCACTAAAGCATCTTAATGGCAAGAAAAGAAGGGTGAAAAGATTGTGGGGCATCGATGTGTTATTGGGTCAAACGTGACATGAGTTTAGAAATGTGACTGTCTTCCATGCATGTAGGACTTCTAGGTGTGAAATTGTTTTCATTTAATCTTCCAAGTTTTTAAGCTTAATTTTTATTAACAAAAAAGGTAAAATTATTACAGTCAGACCAAAAATGATAGAAATGCATCATGTATTGCTATGATGTGTGTCTGTGTGGGCATGTGTACAGGGTTCAGGGGATGTCTTAGTCACACTGGCTGGTGCCCGTTTGAACTTTGTAAGCATTATTTAGACTTGGTGCTTCCACCAGCTAATAGCACACAAGATAGGGTTCAGCTGAGATTTCCTTCCCATCTTGTAACATTAAAGCTTGAGAGCCCAAGGCAACACATCACAACCTATCGTTGTACCAAAACCAAAAATACCAAGTTCAGAAATGTAATAATGCTATTCTGTCTCTTTAAAGGTGGCGCGCTGCCATCCTCTTACGTTCGAGGAGGGGAGGGATTATATTCGTATCCGTGTCTCTTTGTGGTGTTGTCATGCCTCAAGTTGTTTTCATTTTTTTTTGTTTTTGTTTTGTTATGGGGCTTACTTAAGTTTCTGGGTGGAGTAAACACATCACACCTGTAATTTGATTGTGAGCATAACAGAAATACTTTCCCCTTTTCTTTAATAACCCCTGGTTATAAAAAGAAACAATAGTTTTTGTTCTGTAGCTAATTGGGCAAGGGCTTCTCTCCTCTGTTACCAAAAAAAAATAGGCAGCACTGGGTGTAGTAAAAACTTACATGTGAGACAAACCTGCAACATTTTGGGGATTTTCATCTTTTGGAACTATTTTATACATTAAATGTTATTAGAATAACAAAGCATTTTGCTAGTAAGGTAAAAAGCCTTATTAAGATTTTGTTCAAACATGTTACAGAACAAGACCTGAGCTTGAAAGCTAGTCACATAATCTCACGTTGAATTTCTTTTTGTTACTCTCCGCAGTTTGTACAGCTGCATCGTGTGAGTAATGTCGCCACACCAAAATATCATGCGTGCCCCTTTTTCTACCTGTTGTAATGGATGTCACTGTACAGTTTGTGTAATGTTTCAGTATTCTTTCTTTTCTTTTTATAAAAAAGTTGAGATATATCTCACAATATTCAATAACTCTGTATCACCTTTGAATATTATTTAGGTTTTTTTGTTATGTAACCAAGTTGCAATGTAGGGTTAACATATATAACATGGTGCTGTGGAACTAATAGACAAGTCTCTCTTATGGACTTCTTTTGAGTTGAACCCCCTCTTCTTTTTTGATTCCTTTTTTCATTTACTCACTCCTTCAACAAGTAGGACACCTAATCTAAAAACACTAATCATTAAAGCAAAACATCACACTTAAATACCAGATGTCAATATATCCTATTTGTGGCCCCATGCTTTTTGCAGCAGAGCTGTAATTCTAACATTTAAAAACGTATTTCTATACGGTTAAACATTTTGATTTTGCGAGTTCCACAGCACCAAATGGCTTTATGAACTTTTTCTTTTGATTTCTTTGTTTTTATTAGTATATTTGTATCTCCCTTTTCCCCTGTATTTACCCCTCTCTCTACCTCTGTCTTTCCATTTCTCTTGTATATAACCCCACTGTTTTCAGACTTGTGAGTCTGTATAAACTCCTTTTATACCTCAACTTTAGAATCGATCTAGAAAGAGTAAAACAAAAACGAAGAATATGACAAATTGTAGTGTTCTTAATAGGAAATTATTAAAAAAAATAATTTAGTGTGGTTTTCTTTTCTTCAGTATTTCATTTTAGGAGTGTTTCATTTTATAATTTGTCACAAATGCTCTTGTGATAGTCAAATGTAATAAAAGGAGAGATTGCACCATTTGATGATTAAAGTGAATTTGTTGTCCACACAAAAAACAAACATCTTCCTGCAGCATTGGCAGAAATTCACCAGCCTTTTGTCCATTCAAAAATCTTTGTAAAATAAAAGTCTCATGTACAAACATTTTATTTTTCCATCATACCATACACACTGTCCATCTGTCATCTCAATCATCTGTGTCCTGAAGCTTCCATGAAGTCTGATCTTCAAACTTCTGGAAACTGTCAAAGGTTTTCTGTAAACAAATTCAAGAACGATATACTCAGTTAGTTGCATTTTCATAAAAGTTGTCATCACTTATTGGTGTTTTTATCTAATTTGTTGCTTTAAAATCTAAAGTAAGCAATGCAATAAATCCACTTCTGCAGCTGTCAACAGCAAGTCTCTTCAGGTTTGTCTCCATAACCACTGGACTGTCTGTTCTTTTTGACCAAACAGCTGCAGCTCCTGTTTCTATTTAAACCACTGGAGTGGTGCTCCCAAATTTCCCAATAATGTCTTTACTTTGCTCCTTTCTTTAAACTCTGACCCGTTTCTCAGTCATGGCTGATGAAAAACATCCCCGCAGCATGATGCTGCCACCACCATGCTTCACTGTAGGATTGCTGTTAGCTTATAGCTTAGCCTCAGACATGGAGTTGTCTTTAATGGCCTGAAAATTGGAGTTTAATCTCATCTCACCAGCAGTTTCTTGCACATGAGATTCCAAACAGTCCAGTATATTTTTCCTGTCACTCTTTCATAAAGCTCAATTCTGTGCAGCTTATAATGATCCTGCAGATCTTCTCTGTGCAGAAGATCAGTCCAGCTCCACCTCCTGGAGGTTTTTCCTGGTTAATACCCTCCTTAACCAGTTTGTGAGTTTTGGCGGACACACCTGTTCCTGCATGCCACATTTCATTATTTAATTCCAATTTGTAAGGCAACAAAATCGATTACCAAGAGGAATGAATGTGATCATTTCTCATGAAGATGTGATTGTATCTACAGGCACAGCAGATGCGATCTCATCTGCCCTCCAATCACATTCTTAGGAAGAACGCTCCAACTTTACCAGAGCGACAATGTTTTCTCAGAAATCAGCTGCGTGCAGGAGGTGTAAAGACTGAGTGGCGACACAGACAGGAAGTGTCACAAGTACAAAGCTGAAATGTGGAACTTGTAACCTACAGGACCTCATGTCATTGTTCTCTATAATTACTGGTTACTCTTTTGTAACAGAAGAGTGAGAGTTACCTCTTTCAGGGGGGAGTCGATCTCGATGGGCGAAGACACTTGCTGTCGATTAACGCCTCTTCCACACAAACAGCACAGGATCCACTTGAACGTCCTCCGCATCTCGTTGTCCCGCAGAGAATAAATGATGGGATTGACCAGAGAGTTACACTCTGCTATCACCAAGCAGTACTTCTCATATTTGTTGGCCTGGCCCTCTTTACCCAACAGACCGTCCATCAGGAGGGTAATGAGGCCGGGGGTCCAGCAGATTACAAAAGCCCCTAGAGAAAGGTGGATTTTAGTGAACAAAAGGAAAAAACAAAAACACATACATTTTTTTAAACCACTCATGTAATACAACGCCAGTCTCTGTTGTGTCATATTTCCTCCTCGATTGTTTAGCATGTTTGTTCCATGTAAAACTATTTACCTGTCAGGAAATGAGTCAACAGGGCGATCAGGACAAGATAATGAGAGTTTTCTAACAATCCCTTCCAAGTGAAATCATAGGGTGTTCGTATGAGTGCAGAAAACAAAAAGCTGGCAGAACTGGTTTGTGGAGAAATCAGTCTTGAAGCGATCAGAACAAGCTTCTATTCTATAACCTTAAGCACTTTAATACCTTTAAAAAGGTGCTCACTAATGTCTCGAACATAATAATAAAAAGCCAGGAAGTAAGAAACAAAATGTACACAATTCTTTCCTTTTCAATAGATAATGTTTCCCTAAATCAGAAGTTTATATGTTAGATTTTGTGACAGGATTCATGGTGTGCAGTGAGTATCTTTACAAACATTTAATCTGTTAAGAATCTGGAAACAAAAACAAATCAAAACAAGCTCTATGGAGAAAATGTAACTGGTGCTGCTTCTCACCCAGAACCATGGAGATGGTTTTCATCAGGTTGACCACCGTTTGGTTGTGGTGCATCTCCGAGGTGTGCTCAGACATGGACCGACTCTGGCCCTTCACGTAATAGAAGATACGAGCGTACATGGCCACCATAATGAAGAAAGTGAGCAGGTTGAGGACTGCCCAGAAAATCAGGAAGCGGCGGCTGTAGAGGGGCGCAACGGTGGAGCAGTCGTCGTGATCACATTCACAGTTCCAGAAGACCGAGGGAACCAGACCCATGATTATTCCAATGGCCCAGATGCAAACGATGAGCAGCACCACCCGCCGCTTGGTCATGTTGCTGTGCAGCTGCATGGTTATGATGGTCTGGTGGCGCTCCACAGCCACGGCGAGCAGGTTGGCTACAGAGGCCGTTAGGCTGATGTCAATTAAAGCCCCACGGATGTACCACTGCTCCTTAGTGAGTTTTGCAGTCCAAGGCCCCGTGTTCAACATCAGGTTAGCGTAGGCCAGACCTGCAAACAGGTCTGCTGCGGCCATGTTGCCCAGGAGGTAATAGATGGGGAAATGGAAGCGGCGGTTCTTGAAAATGGCTACAATCACCAACATGTTGGCCAGGACTACAATAAGACACACCGTCAACCCCAGTCCGATGATAAAAAAGTCCCGCACCGTCCACTTTTCTCTCAGTTCCTTGCCCACCAAGTTGTAGAAGAAGGTGACATTGTGGTTGGAGTCGCAGCTGTTCCACGCGTTGTTTTCAGAGGCCATTACTGCAGAAACAAGCAGGAAAAAACCTGAGCCATAAAAACAGATCCACGCCTCCACCTGGAACAGTTTAAACAGAGACCACTCCAAAGTTAGCATTCATATAAATGTTAACAAACAAATCTGTCTTATATTCAGATCTTTGAATAGTTTAACAATTTTAAATGTTCAACAATAATTGAAGTGATTTATTTAAAGGTTTTTCCTGCAGAAATATTGAAATCTATTAATTTTCAGATCTCTCTTAGAAAAAGTAGTATACTTGAAGTTCATTTTAATAAGTATACTTGAGTATACATTTAAGTACATCAAGTATACTAGGCACCATGTACTTGTAGTGTACTAGAAAGTGTATTGATTTAAAACACTTGTTCCTACTAAATTGGGACGTTTTTAGTATATAAAAGTATACTTTAAGTATAGTGTTATGTCTTTTTAAGTTTATAAACTTACCAAAAAAAAGTATACTTTAAGTACATGTCATTAAGTATACTGAAGTATATAAAAGTTTATTTCCCTAAGTGTACTTTTATTTACCATGTACACTGATATAAGTATACTAGCAGTTTACTAACAAATATACTTCTAAGATTAACTGACCCATAAAAAGTTTCTGAAAGTATACTCAGATGTATACTAAAAGTAATCGAAGTATAGTTTTAGTTTAATCAATAAATATACTACAAATAAACCAGTCAGTGTGAAAAGTGTACTACTAAAGTTTATCTTGACCAAAAGTTTAAACATTATTAACTAAGTATACTTATTTTAGTAAG
The DNA here is from genome assembly GCA_031762495.1 of Anablepsoides rubrolineatus. Lineage (NCBI taxonomy): Eukaryota > Metazoa > Chordata > Actinopteri > Cyprinodontiformes > Rivulidae > Anablepsoides > Anablepsoides rubrolineatus. The sequence continues at coordinate 11,381 of JARVGW010057949.1, forward strand.
TATAACTTTTAGTACAAGCCAAGTATAGTGTAAGATAAACTTGGTTAAGTATATCTCAGATAAGTACAACAAAAGTAAACTGGAAATATACTTATTTATTTTAAGTTTAAAATTAGTATACTTGCATATACTACTTTTTGCTAATTGTTCTGGTATAAAACTCAATTGTTTCAGTTTAATTTCACCGTTAACAACCCCTCCCCCCAGAAGACTTTTTTTTTTAAAAGACAGTAGATCTAATAAAATGTCAGTTTTAAAAGTTTTTTACTTGTAACTTTTTGTTTTTAAACCGCAGCTTCTCCTTGCTGTTGCACTTCTCCCTTGAATGTAGACATCGACACTAGTTGGTTTGCAGCTTTTAGTTCATGTTTCCTTTTCTCTTTGCTTCCAATTAAGTTCAAAACTTTTATATAGTAAATCTATTTAGACACAAATAAATCTTTTTTAACCAAGCAGCCTACAATATATATCCTACACATTAAAATATATTTGCAACGACGCGAATTGAAAGTGTTTTCACTTGTCTGTCTGTCTGTAAGACCGGATATAGAGGTCTCGTGTTTAGAACAAACTTTCGATAAAAGCAGGTGTTGAAAGTGAGACTTACCTATTTTAGAGACTCCTCCATCCAGACGTGTGTTAATATTAAAACCGTGACTCAAGATGCCATCAGAAGAAACAGAAAGTGTTGACTCTCAGTGCTGTCCGACCATGTGCGGTGGGACATCTTGACGTCGACGCCTGTCTGAATCACTCACCCCTATCAGCTGGACCTGAACTACAGGTAACCGTGCTGCCTCCAAGTACCATCTAGAAAAATCGGACAAAACATAAACGCATCACAAAACCTAACTGGGTGATGGTAAACTTTACGTGACAATATATACAACATGATCAAATAACAAAAAGGTAAAAAAAATTAAAAGTTTAGAGTAGCTAATCTTCGAATAAAAATGCAAAGGTGCAAAAAATAAAATACAACAAAAAATATATATACAAACAAACGGACTGAAGAGAAATAATAAAACAAAACCATTCCAGGAAAACAAAATGTCTAAATTCGTTTCTTGCACGACCTAAACGGCTGCAAACACTAATTTGTAAAACAAATGAACTAGAGTATTTGCTGCTGCCCTTTAGTGTTCATAGTGAGGCAATATTTTTATGTGACTTCAGAAAGGAAATTAGGATAAACGAGAAGGATCTGAACGTATAACCTACATAAAACATAAATCAAATTAATCATAACCAAATATTAGCGTGCAAGCCCCGTAGAAATAAAACAAAACTAACACAATAACCCTCAGTTCAAAGTAGACTAATTTCGCTCTCATTTATTTTAAGCTATAAACAATAGAAGCGTTTTATTTTTTTAGGCTGCATCAGGTACATATTTTCATTTGTTTTATTTACCTCTGTGCATATTTCTGAAAAGCGCTCAAACGTTTTGAATATATAAAAGCAACAGCATAAAATTATTGGGCAGTTTTACAAAAAGTAAGAGTAAAAGAGTAATAAATACCAATGTTTATGGTGATTCATTGATTTATTTGCCATTAAATGTTTTAAAACGGTCCAAACATTTTTATTGAATGATAAAAAAAATACAAAAGGTTCTAATTTTCACACGAGTAAAAATATTTTATGTAGGTGCTACTAAAAGCCGAAGCTAGAATATTTAAAATTCACATAACCAACTCACACAAGCAGCCTCAAAGAACCATCTATTTTGAAAAAGATTTTAGCAGGATGTTAGTAAAGACTATTTTAATATTTATTTTCCTCTTAACGCCCCTACAGCTCATTGTTGATGCAATACAGCACTATGACCACAAGATGGCGCAGATTATCCTTATCCACGATTGCTTAGCGATAGACTATGTCAAAAGGTTACAATGAACTTTAGAAAAACGCGCTAAATTTATGGTGTGATGGTATAAGTGAATAAAATCACTCTAAGTAAAATTATAAGAAGTTATTTTGACCTGTATAAACGTAATGTCAGACAACAGTAATTTCTAAGTTTTATTTTGAAAACCGGAACAGTAATATAAACTGTAGCTCTTCAATATGACCACAAGAGGGCAGTAAACAAACGTAGATTTGAGGAGTGATGAAAACGTTTGTCCATATGCATTAATTATACCGACAAACAAGTAGTTTTTTTTATTTGTAATATAGTTTAAAAAGTACTAAACAATAAATTATAGCAACATACTATTCAGGTTAGCTTTGTTATTATTATTATTTTGTATAAATAAATAAATTAGCTTTTCTTTTTGCAGTGGTTTTTAAAGTTCGTCTCAAATTTCTTTGACCAGTTTTTAATTTTTATTTATTTATTTATTTATTTATTTATTTATTTATTTATTTATTTATTATTATTATTATTATTTTTACCATCACGATCCACGGGGAATAAATGGGATTTCAACATCTTTTACAAAACAATGGGATATTACTTCTATCGATACTTATTGCTTATGCAGTTCATCATTGTGACCACAAGAGGGCGCCAAACAAGCTAGCGCCCATAGACTTGCTAGCGCCAAACAAATTGAATGCACTACTTGCTATGCTACTTAATTGAACCCCACACATATTTTGAGCTGCCTTGAGGGACATTTATAGTAATGGCGAATTTAGTTTTTATCCCGCGGACGTACGGTAAAGGAATTAAGCGGATAATCAAATTTTTCTAAACGCAAAACGTTGTCAACTCATTGCTCAAGAGCGACAGCCGCTCCCGACCGCTGGCTGAAAAGAACTGTTGCAGTTTACTACTGTGGCCACCAGAGGGCAGCAATAACACGTTTTTAACCATTAACACACAAAAACGTCTAAAAAAATCATGACTTTTGTCGAGATTTTCAAAATAAGACAATTCAGTGACGCGTCTGTGAACTTTTGCCCATTTTACGATAAAATATTTATTTAGCCAGATCCCTGGCGACCCGAAAAGGAAAATGTGTGTGAGATTATATAATAAGTTAAAAGTCTAAGAGAAAATGCCAATATTTAATTATTTTTGCTGTTTTAATGTGGGAAAAAGCAACGTATTTGATGATATAAAACAGTATGGTTAATGGCATCTAAAGCAAGATTCAGTTGATTTTATTACTGCACAGTAGAGCAAAATCATCACTTTTACATTAACCTTAATTGACCTTCTAAGCATTAGGTGGATTGTCATAATCCACCTAATGCTTATATTGCATTCTGTAATAACATTCTTGATCATTATGGCAGTAAACAGCAGGATTGCATGAGGATACTTTTGATAAAGGATGACTCGAAAGTCAAGTTTTTATTTCCACAAAACAAAAGCACACAGCTTCATTAATTGTTTTATTTTCTATAAAAGAGATGAGTTTATTCAATGATCATAACAGGTTTAATCAGAGACCTCAAGCGACCACTTACATACCAAACAAAAATTGAGGAAAATGTTTTAACAAACCCCCCCAAACAGAAAAATGTAACACAATAAAATACCTGAATAAAGCAAACTCTGGGCTGAGCTGAACATCAGCACATTCTCTGTAGAACTCATGGCACATTATGTCCAACAGTTATTGTGAGAAACAAAAGCTAAAAGGAATGAGTCTTTTTCTTAACACTTTTGAACAGTTCTATAACATTACATATTCATACATAGTGGACTTGATAGAAATAAAAACAAAAGTGAATTAAGCACTAAACAAGTTCTCCTGAATTACTGCTTATGTTTTTAGTCTCCTCATCAACACGTTTTATCTACATCAGTGAACATGCCTTTCAGCACCACACCACTGAAAACAAACAAAAAAACAATAAAAACAAAACTAAAACACACACAATCACACACAGCCTTTCAAATATACAGTCACACTCACAGACGAGACTTAAAACGCTAGTGTGGAAACGCTGAATCACATCTACCTAAAACTTGCTGTTAAAAGAAAATGAGAGTTGTCAGGTGTGTACACTTATAGAAGTCCAGCTAAAACTAAATTTAAAACCCGAGTATTGACAACGGGCAAAATATAAAATGCTGTCTTTTCTGTTTTGTAATTACTATTTTTGTTTAAAACACACTCTTTCAAATGTCCCCCACCCCACCCTCTTTTCAAATATTACACGCCCACGCTTGTTGTACCCCTTTACTAAACTCCCTGTGTGTAATATAAGCCAAGAATTGCAATACAATACAGGCACTGGAGAAAAAAATTATATGAAATTTAAAAAAAAAACCACTTGAGATGAGTGGAGAGGACAGGATATGTTCAGATTTTAACTCATCTCCACTCTGACAGTCTCCAAAAACAGAATTAGAACTCACATCCACTATTATTGAACAATAACAAAAGTATAAATTAAAATCTATTTTCAGCCTTTTTTGTCTTGGTTTTTGTAGTTTTTTTTTTCTTTTTAAGTTTTCTTTTTGCATTGTCAACAGTGTGCCTCTCATGAATTATATGATGATTTAATGCAAAACCTAACTGGGACCTCCATATGGTACCATCAAATTATTTTTTTTACAGATCTGCTTCAAGTATCGGCTACAGAAAGTTGTAAAATGTTTGTCCAGATTGTTTCTTTTCAACCTCATCGGATCGAACCAATAAAAACGAGCTTGAAGGGAACAGAATGAACCTTAACTCATCTGGTAGAGTGACGAACTAATTATACAAACTTCTCAACAGTATTTTTTGAAGGATAACAAATCATAACACTTATTGTGAAATCCAACTAAAGCTCAAAAGCAGCTGGTCCGTTAACTCTTCTATTAGCAATTTCTTTGTGGTTTACAATGATCAATATAAGGAAGATACAAACTGATTCTGTCTTGGATAAATACTAATTGCAGTTATGATAATGTCTATTTTCTTTCCCCCCCTTCTTCTATGACTTAGGATAAGTAATTTAGCATAAAAGATATTGGATTGTTTGGCATAGGTGTTGGAGTGTGTCGGTGTGAAGATTCAAAGAGCTAAAGTGGAAAGAGCCAAAATAAACAGCTGTAGGATAAGAAAATATTTTTTTACAGTAGATAATAGATGATGGAAAAAACGTCTGCACGGCTTCTGGTCCTGTCTGAAAACATTATTGTTTTTTTCCGTGTGTGCAGGCTATAGAACATACTTGTCTATTTAGGAAAACAAATGTAAGGCAAACTGTACCTTCTCTGCTGAGAAATATACATGATTTACAGTATGGAAGTTTCCTCCCCAACCCCAAAATAATAATAATTAAAAAAAATGTGTTCACTTACAACAAAATAAACAGAGCGGAAAAGACAATTTCTTCACAATTTTTTGACATCTGGCAGTTTCAAAACCCTCCTGCGCAGGCTGTCAGTACATCAGAGCATCTTTCATCGTTACTGGGATTGGGATGTTGTTACTCCTGCAGTTATTGCTGTGTCCATGCACAGTATGAGAATCAAGCATGACAAAGGCAACTGTGCCAAAAGAGGTCCTCTTTTTTTTTTTTTTCTTCTCATTTTTGGGCAAGCAATGCTAAAAATCCAACAAAACCACGTTCAAAACATTGAGACTACAACCAGAGTTCAGCCCAAGAGGTTGAAAAGCAAGCCGCGACCACGAGTCCAGCATTCGTATCAAGTCTCAACAGGGCTCATGTATCGAGTTTGTGGACTTTTGTGGGACATTTAGCCAGAGGAAGCTCGTCCTCATTTATTCAGTTGTTTTCTTCTGTTTACTGTCCTTTTTAGTTGCACTTTTTCCTCAAAAGCCCTCCTCAAAGATAGCCATTATGTCACTTTGAAAATTCATGTCAATAGTCGCTGCCATCTGTGGAGAGAACAGAACAGCTCAGTATTTCTGTTGCATTGGTTGCTAAAAGCTACACTTATATTATATTATGCAAATCAAAATTTCTTGTTGCTACTGCTTATTGCATTGTTCTTATCCAGAGGCATATTTACTCCTCTGTTAGCAAACTGTAACAATTTTAACTTCAGAGAAAATGAAGATGGTCAACTTACCGCTTCCCTCCTCCTCCTCTCCTGCTCTTTTAGGCGTGCTATCTCTCTGTGTTGATCAAGCGAGTTTTGTGTGGTGGGCTGAGGCGGAGTAGGGGGTTGAGGCGGCTGCTGAATGACAGCGGGCTGGGCCTCCACATGGATCTGTGGTTGTTGTGGTTGGGACGGGGCTTGGACGTGCTGCTGCTCAAGACGTGCTCGAGGTTCCTCGTGCACCCTTCTGGGAGGTTCGATCACGTCCTCTTCATCCCGTCCTCTGAAAACCATTCAGAACGTTAGTTTCTACCTTCCTTAGTCTGCTGCAGGGAGGAAGACATTATTAAACATATAACTTGTGTCCTCCCTGTGAAAAGTTGGAAAATGTGCATCAACGCATCATTAAATCAAGATTTAATAAGTGATGCTTTTCAATTTGACTGTTTAGCAATCTTTCAAAATAAAACAATCGACTATTTATCAAAGTGACCATTTCCCAGGATCAATTTTATTTTATTGCTCTTTACATTATTTAAAACAGGCATTGATATAATTAGTTCATAATTTTCTAAAAACCATTTATGATTATGTGAGTCCAGCATAAAAGGTAAACAAACATCCTCATGAGGTGAACATAGCTGCCTTGTGAGTTTGCGGTTAGAATTAAAAATCTTACCGCAGTTTGTCCTGCTCTCTGCGTAGCCGGTCTTTTTCTGCCTGCTCAGCCTGTGCCTTTAGGGCCTTTTCCCTCTCCTCTTTCTCTCGAAGAGCACGGCGGAACTGCTCAAAACTGTCACTAGAAGATTTCACTCCAGATAAAGGCGTAGAAGTCTGCTTTTGTCCCAGGTTCGCCCATGAGCTCATGATCTTAAATTTTGCATCCTGAGGAAACACACATGGCAGATATACTGGAGTACTGCAAGATACAATGCTTCTATACAAACCAGAAAACAAAACCTAACTTGATTTTGTAAACTGATTTTTGCACTAACCTGTCCCTTTTTAGGAGCAGTAGGGGTCTTGGGCTCCTGTTTAAACTTATCCTTGTCCTGCAGGGAGGGGGGTGGTCCACTCGGCTCAGACGAACGAATGACCGGCCGTGAGCTGTCCATCGACTTCACATCTGCTCAAAACATATAAACAAGTTTAGTCTCATGCTTGAGTGTTTCAGCCGGAGGAAAATCCAAAGTCATAAACTTCTCACTCTGTTGGCTGTGGCTTGGTTGACTGGGCTTGTTTTCAGGATGTTTGTGACGATCTGGCCTCATTGCAGGATTAAACTGATCTCCTCTCATCACTGGTGATGGAGGAAGTTTTTCTTCCTTAATTGCACCTTGGTTTCCAGAGGCCCTCTGCTGCATGGCAAGTAAATGAAGTCAAAGTCAGATGCTGAGCTGGCCTTTTGCCCTCCCTTCAAATATTGCCCAATCTATGCAGACTTTTTCTTTCTTTTTACCTTTTTGGGCTGCATGTTGTGAGGTGGAGACTGGTGAGACACAAATTGGGGGAGTTGTGGGGAATGCATCATTAGAGGAGATGGGTTGTCCCTCATTTGACCTGTCAAAAAGAAAAAAAAAAGAATCTCAACACAATCAAATTTGACAAATGTGTTAGATTCTACAAGCACAAACAACAAAAAAAAAACAAGTTTAATCCCAGACGCACCAATGTTGTAGGAGTCAACTTTGATTGGGCGAGGGGAGGGCTGCTCTTGCTGCTGCTGGATGATCTGCTGTGCTTTGCTAGTGGACATGGGTATATTGTGTTGTGACCCCTGGGACTGACTGAGTCCAGAGGCCTGGTGGAAGTTCGTTTGCTGCAGTTGTGATTGCTGCTGTTGATGCTGAGTGTTTTGCATGTGACGGGCTTGGTGTAGGGAGATTTGTGGGGGCGGGGCTTGAAGCAATGGAGTGGGCGGGGCCTGGGACTGAACAGGAAGTTGTGGAGGAGGCAGCGACGTCTGAGTGGAGAGCTGAGCTTGTCCCTGGACAGACTGTAGAAGAGAAGTCTGTCCTTGTTGTTGTTGTGGCTGCTGCTGCTGACAAACCTGCGACTGAAGCGACTGCATGGTCTGCTGGGGCTGGCGAACTTGCTGAAACTGCTGTAGGTATAACTGCACTTGGTTTATAGAGGTCACGGACCCTGGCTCTTCATCATCCTCCAACAGCATCTGTGGAGGCTGAGAAGACAGCAAGCCTTGGGGGGTGAATGTCGGTGGTGACAGTGGCCTTTGGTGGAGGGGTTGAGATGGAGGGTGAAGTATCTGAGAGGAGAGCTGGTGCTGCGGTGGGGCTGCTGGCGGGGGCTGAAGCTGCTGCTGCTGCTGTGGAAGAGTTGGTGTCTGCGGAAGTGGTGCTGACTGCTGTTGAGGGGGTTTGGGATGAAGAGGTGCTGCCTTGTGACTGGGCCGAGATGGTTGCTGAGGCATGGAACTGTGTAGAGCTGAGAGGGAATAGTTCCAAGAAAAGAAAATCAATTTTAAGACATGTACAGATAAAATAAACTTTTCTTATCTAGCGCTTAATGTTAGATATAATTTTGCACCTACAAATTTGTCTTCATCTATTTTTAATAAAAATGTTTGAAAACCAACTCTTGAACACATTCTAAAAAATTGCATGCAGTTAAATAATTATTTAAAAAGCAGTTTACATTTTTGATAAATGTTATTTGTACCTGTGTGTTCAAATAACCCTTTGTTAATCAACATTACAAATTAGGACCAGCCACAATGATTTTATATATATTTTTTAAATAAAATGTCCTTTAGGCTACTACACATTTCAGAAAAAGCAAAACATAAATAAGAATGCATGAGCAAACAGAACAATAAATATTACTAATAAATGTTTTATTATATGAGATCCATAAGTAAAAAAATAAAGTTCAAAGTGCAAAACGAAAATAAATCGAGCAAAGATTTGATTGTCAGTGCATTGGTGCAGAAGCGGTAAATGATTGCAGTCACACTTGTAGAAGCAATATAAACAAATGAAGCTTTAGGTGATAAATCTATCAAAAATGAGCCCCTGCATCTACTCTTACCTGGAGATGGTAGGACGGGATGCTGATTGAGGAAAGGGTGTGTCTCAGGGGACACTGGCCCAGCTGAATGTGCATTTAAATGTGGAGGTATAGGGGAAGTGTTGTCTGTGTGGTGGGGCATATGCATTATTGTCTGATGGCTGCTGAAAGGTAGGGAATCGTAGCTCTCTAGTAAATGGGAGGACTCCAGGGCTGCAACGGGAGGAGGTGCCACAAATCCTGCAGGAGGAGGTTGATGCTTCATCTGACTGCCAGACTGAAGGCTGAGAGTTTGTGATGGAAGGCCAGTTTGAGCAGAGCCTGCTTGAACAGGAGGATGTGCCTTTTTGCCCTCCTTCACAGATTGGCTTTTCTTTTTCCTTTGTTTTATCATTCCTGAAAAACAACCGTGAGATTAGGGGTATGTTATTTCTTGAAGATGAGGAAGTGAGATTACAGATTTTGAAAAAAAAAAAAAGCTACAACTGACCTGTGATCTCAGCTTCACTGTCTGAACTTGAGCCACTGCTTTCAGAAGAAGATCCAGTCTTTTTGGAAGTTGCCATGGACTCAATATTCTTCTCAACTATAAAAACATTTATATGTTAATACATTTTCTGAATTCAAAACCAAAATACTAGATTGCTTCCCAAAAGCAACCTCACATTTTCTCAGGTAGATGTTTTCTTTACTAGTAAATGAGAGGAAGCTTCTCCTTTGTGTTTTATTCAACATCTTACCTGGAACCTTCTTCTTCTTCCGGAGGCAGGAAGACACATATCTCTCCAGTTCACGCAGAGTGGAGGGCTTCAGTGTCTCAAAGTCGATCTCAATCTCATCAGGGTTTGAGTTTTTGAGTGAAGGCTCTCTTGACTGGATTATATGAACTACACGGCCAAGCTTATCTCCAGGAAGCTTATTGATGTCCAGGCTTAGCTGTCTCTTTTCTTCATAGGTCATAGGCTTGCACTTCTCCCCTGTTACTGATGATCCAGTGGCTCCAAGATCATCCTCCAGGCTGGGAACTGGCTGAAGGTTAGGAGGGTGAATACTTTTCGCACCTTCCTTTTTACTGTGGAGGCCAGACACAAAAGTTATAAAGGCTTAAAATTTAATAAAGTTTGCAAATACACATACATACATATTGACGTTCTGTTTGTCAAACTATGAAGAGTCATATAAAGTGTAATGAAGGACCTCAATCTACAGAAATGGTAAAGTCTACATAATAATATTCACTCAAGTCAGTAAGACATTCAGGAGACATTCTTGAAAGGGACATCTGCTAAAACCCTGTCTTTATATATATATATATATATATATATATATATACACAGTATATATTTTTAATGTTCTGATTTATTTTCTACGGTTGTTTACATTTTTATCTTATTTTATCCTACTTTTTTTTATTCGTTTCTTATTTGCAGTACGGGAGCTGCAAAATTATTTCGTTGTTTATTGTCTGTGGACCACAGTGTTCTTTTTAGTGCAACTCTATCTATCTATCTATCTATCTATCTATCTATCAAGGAAATCCAATACCCACCTGGATTTCTTTTTTGTAACAATGTCTTTGTTGTTACTGGTAACGGGCTTGGTTTTCTTAGACAGCTGTGGAACGGGTGTAGCATCCTGGATTTCATCGACAAGGACCGACACACCACCCTTTTTTTTATGCTTGCTTTTCTTCTCTTTCTTTTCCTTTTCTTTTCTCTTTGGTTTGCTGGCTTGTGGTTGCGATAGGGCAGCCAGCTGTTCATGGACAGCCTTTAGCTGTTTGGAAAAATTAGACCAGTTTTACCAAAATGTTTTCAAGAACAGGAAACACCATTGCCATGATCCAAAACCTTCTTTATATTTACTGACCTGTTCCTGGAGCTCTGCTAACCTCTGGGCTCGCTCTTCTTCAGAGTCATCTGTGGAAGATTCAGACTCAGAGGATGAGTCACTGGAGCTGTCTGAAGATGAGGCGACACGGGCCAAAGGAGGCTGAGGCTTAACAGGGGCAGGATGGTGAAGGATAGGAGCTGGAGCAGAAACCATTGGCTTACTCTCAGGTTCATCTGGCATCTTGGCAAAGCGCATTTCAAAGACATCCTGTTGAATCAAAAAAGTTTTTTTAAACTATCACCATTATTTACTAGGGCTGAGACATCTCCTCAAATCATTCGAGTAATTTGATTACTAAAAATCTTTGAGGCAAATTATCTACCAGTAAAAATAGATACTGTTAAAATTTTCTGTGTACTTTATCCGTCAAAATGTTATTTGTGTTGCACTTCTGCTAACGGCTATGCATGTATGCTAAGTGCTATATTATTTAGCTATGGAAGAAGACTAAGAACCCCAAAACGGAACACCCAGAAAACAACAGAAATTGTTAAAAGTGTGGGAACATTTTAAACTAAACAGAAAAGACAACCCAGTGCAGTGTATGTGCTGGATGTTCTTCGTGCTTCAGCACCAGAACAGAAAAAAGCCGCTGCATTCATCGAACACGTTTTTACCCCCGGTAGTAAGTGTCCAAGGTGGGTAAATGTCCAGGGGCTAAATGTCCTGGTATTCGTCCAGAGTTAACAACAGGTATCATTTATGTTCCCTTTGAAAAATATGTTTACCTAAAACTTACCTAAAGTTTTTTTTTCATCCAATTGCTCGATTAAGTGACAGAATAATCAATAGATTAATTGATTACTATAATAATAGTTAGCTGCAGCCCTATAAAAAACAGACTAAAATCACAAACACAACAAATAACAAAATATTTGAAAAATGATAGCCAAACATTGCTAAAAAACAATTATGTAATTCTACCAAAGCAGTTAGTGTCAAAATAGACCTCATTTTTACTTTTAAGACAACATCCCTGTAGAAGTGTCTGTTATAATGTAATAAACTGTTATTAATGTTGCATACAGTAAAATCCCAAATATAAAATGTCTTTGAAAATAACTTCAACATCTATTCTAAATTTAGCTGCTTTAAGATCAAAAAAACTGCACATAAAGAAAGCGGCAACCCTATGTTTTAAAAGGAACAATCAGATGTATGTACCTGCAGTTTGCGTGCCATGCCTACAACTTCATGGTCCGGTGGATTATATTTGTAGCAGTTAGAAAACATTAACCGCACGTCTGCAGCAAACTCCTGAGGATCTTGATATTGCTTGTTCTCCAACTTAGCCTACAAACAAATCCAGTATTTCAGTTGCTTGTGATGACGCAAATGAACTCTCATCAATATTCCTGTGATTATTGGGAAATAATCCTGCTTTCATCATACCTTGATGGTGCTGAGATCCATCGGATGTTTGATGATATCATGATAATCATGTAGTCCCAGTGCAGCCACATCAACAGGTTTGTAAAACGGCCAAGCATAAGCAGCATGTTTCTTGGACAGCATCTCCCGAATCAAACCGGCACAATAACCCAGCTGATCCTGTGGCTTAGGGCTAAGACCTCCGCTTTGTCCACCAAGTCCGGTACCCATGCCTATGTGATGTTGAGAGTCTGGAGCCTCCTTCTTAAGCAGTTTCGGGGGCCGGCTACTTTCGCGCTTAGGTAGTGTCTTCCCAGACTTGGATTCTGCTGGTGAAGACTCACTTAACTGATCGTTTGCTGTGGGAGTTGTAGTGTCTGCTTTTCTTTTTTGACTCTTTTTTTGCTGGGTAGCAGGAAAGAAAAAAAAAGAAAAGAAAAGACAATATATTAGTAATTAAATAAAAACCAAACTTAAATATCACACATTTTTGTCAGTCCCAAACATTGTTTAAAATATGCCAACCAGAACCAAGATAACTTTGTTTTTAATTAAACTCACTTTGGTCATTGTTATAGGGGTCTGCAGAATAGGGGCAGTGCTCTGAAGTGATACTGGAGGAAGAGAGGTCTGAACAGGGTGAGGCACAGGAGTTATAATAGGAACTTGAGGAGCACAGTCTGATGGAACCATGGAGTATGAAGCTCTGAGCTGTGGCACATGGCTGGGTATTGTTTGGGGCACATGGGATGGTGGGGCCTGCATCGAAGGAAGGGGAGGTAGTGAAGGTGGGCCCTGCGTTGGTCCTCGAGACTGTGAAGCTGGTGAGGGGGTTGATAGACCAGGTGTTTGTGGAGTTGTGGCTGGCGAGTCAATGATTGTGCCTGGTTTCAAGTTTAGACCTTGATGACAGATCAATACACTTAGATTATAATTCATTTTGACAGAAGCCTGTCATATAACAGAAAAAAATGTAGTAAGAAAATCACATACTTCCATCTCTCCTGCCTCGGCCACGTCCTTTTCCTGTCATGACGGGAATCTCAATTTCCTCTTGAGGCATTTCTGTAACCTTCTGGAGGAAAACCTTCTCTAGAGACTCAGCCATCAAGACAATGTCATCTCCAGGCTGTTGAAGATAAACATTCTTAGCAAAAGTGGAAGCACAACAGAAACTTTGGTATGTCACAACAACAATGGCTCCAGTGTGCAAGTATGTTACCTTGTTGTATATGTAGCAGTTGGTAAACATTGAGCTGAAGTCCTGGATACATTCTTGGGCATTCCAATAATAGCTGTTCTCTAGTCTTTTCTTGATTGTTCCCATGTCCATAGGTGTTTTAATTATTGTGTAATAGTCCTAAACCAAAGAAGTATGTTAGCAATAAAGTTTGACCATTTAAGTGCTGTCTATCTATACTCAAAAACACATTTAATTAAAAGTTCCTTTAAAAGTAAAATTCTAATCTTCCAGGAACCAATTCCATCAAACAGACTGAACAAATTTATTAAATAATTTTAAATTTCACTTATCATTCAGTATTTTATTCCATCTGTAAAGCCTTTTCACACGAATACTTGGAAATCATGTTTATTGTGAAAATCAAATTGTTCAAATAGTACCTAAATTTGAGCATCTAGTACCACTAAACAGCTTTACTTTGTTTGGTTTAAAAAATGTTGATGACCTGAAAGCAGAAAAAAGTAGGGTTGGGCAATATCGGCATAAAAATTTATCATAACTAGAAAAATAGCATTTCCTGCAAAAATGCAAGTGTGAATGCATGTTGCTAAAAACTTTAGCTGAACGCTGCTGAAATTGAGCTGAAAATGTTTAACAGCAAAAGTATTGCAAGTCAAACTTGAAAAGCTGAAAGAAGCAAAAA
>JARVGW010060538.1:1553-25278 GCA_031762495.1 Anablepsoides rubrolineatus
CACAGCTAATAATAAAGGGTGTTTTGATTCTGTCCCCCCATTGTCTTTGCCTTTTTTTTAAGTGTGCAAAGTCATGGTGATGGTGAGGATTTCTTTGAAACTAAAGAAACAGACCTTATTATTCCACAGGGTTAAATTAAAACAGTGAATTACTAAGATAGAATGTAAACATGCGAGCTACAGTCTAGTATGTTTTGTTGTGCATTTGTAAATTAAGTATAATTTATTTAGCTTTTATAAAAATAAAAATAACTGGTTTAAAGATGTTAGTACCAGGTTCAAGTATCACGTATCAGCTACCATAATGTAAGTTAAGCATCGCTCAGTAGAGATAAAAGTTTAAAGTTTTTTCACAACTAAAATGAGCAGTCTCATAAGCAATCTACTGAAACATTGCTGATTCTTTGTAGGAAGCTTTGTTAGCTCCTCCTCATGACCTTCTTGCTAAATATAGCAATCCATGTATTGATTTAGGGATGTGGCACATTCACAGCATGCCTCTGCAATAATGACCTATTTTAACAGATTGCTTGTAGATAAGTAGTTTTTCCTTTGTGTTGAGTCTGCAGGGAGAAGAGGCATCCTCTGAGTGTAGCTCAACGCAGCATAGCCTGTATTGCTTAGGTGCATGTAATTATTGCATGCCCTAGAAGGCGAAAGAGAGATAATGTTGCCTTTGTCTCTGTGTGCTTGTCTTGTCTGTGCTGTTAGCAAAACATTTAATGACCCACTGGGTTGATTTTATGAAAATTAATCATTGGATGTAAATTTATTACTGACTAACTTTTGGAGTCAACCTCATTCAAAATGGCTGCCACAATTAATCAACCTTAACAAACACATACATGACGTTAACTCAGCCAGTTAAACAGATACTGAAGTAAAATTTGGTGCAATCGCTGTGAGTCATTCTCAATACATCTTGCAAGATCTTGCATGAGATTGCCAACCTTGTAAAAGAGCATAACGTCATTTACAAGGTTGGACCAACAAGGCAATAACTCCCTCCATTCTGATATTAAGATGATCTTTGTTTAAAATCCTAGCATGAAAGATGGCAAGTGATTTGCATTCCTTTAAAAAATGCTAGTTCTTCAATTATTATAGTATTTAGCTAGCACGCACACACATTTATTGACTGTTCAGTGACCAAATCAAGGGAATAATAAATCATATTTTCTTTACTATACTTGCAATGTTTGTATGTACTCATGTGGTCATCAGCAGCTTTTTTGGCCTAATATTGTGCAGAGTTGAGACATTCTAGTATATGAATCAATTGGGCCTACAAGCATGATTAAATGTGGAACGTTCACAGTATTGCACCTCACGAATATTTAAGTGTGACACAAGGGAATAGGTCCAACATAAGCTTGG
Source organism: Anablepsoides rubrolineatus (assembly GCA_031762495.1). Taxonomy (NCBI): domain Eukaryota; kingdom Metazoa; phylum Chordata; class Actinopteri; order Cyprinodontiformes; family Rivulidae; genus Anablepsoides; species Anablepsoides rubrolineatus. The sequence continues at coordinate 2,931 of JARVGW010060538.1, forward strand.
CAAAAGATTGTGTTAATTCCATCTGTAAGTACACCATGCCAGCAGGCATTCTTCCCATCACTGAGTGACTGACTATCATTGAAGTCTTAGCACTGACATGTCCATAAAGAGCTACGGAAGGGTGAACATTAGCAAAACCACTGCTATGCTATTCAAAACATCTACAATCCAGGAATACTGGTACTGTTTTTTTAAACATCCAGAAGACATGTCTAAACACTTTGTTATTTATCTTGAACCTCTACCCAAAAAAAAAAAAAAACAGCAACTCAGTCAAAAACAAACTGCAAGCTGTCTGCTCTTGTCTGCTAGTATTAGGGCATGCAAAAGGAAGCAACAACTTAGTGCACTCTTCTTTTCAACACAATAATCTTTCATTTAAAACTCATTTATTAACACTATTTATTTTTCTGCTATGCTCATTTCAGGATTTTGGTCTCAATGAAAGTAATTCATTCAGAGGACTTTCTAGCATTTTCATTTAGCTGGGAGTTTGTTATCAACCACATCACAAAACCCCTTAGAACACAAGTCCTTCCTCCTGCTTTAGCCTTTCACAGACCCTTCACAATCAAGTCTTTGTGGACTTGGCTTGTCTATCATATCCCTGGTTCTGTTGGAGCGGGTCTCGTGCTGGGAGCATGGTCCTCTTATACACTGCACCAAGCACTAGCTAATTGAGCTTGTCAAGCCAAAACCTGTTAGTGCTGATAAGAAGGTACTTTAACTCTTCAGAGTCTTCTTTTTTCTGTTTTCCACATTCCTTCATTTACTTTTTTTTTTCCAGAAAATCAAAGCATTTAAAGATATTTTAAGATTTATTTGAAAAATAAAGTGCATGCCTACAACACAAATTTTCCTTATTTTGTCTTTTCACATACACAACCATTAAAACATTAACAACAAATTAAATAAAAACATTTGTTAAAAAAACACACAGTGGATAAATAACCCAGATTAAATAAGACTTTTTATAAATACACAGTGTTGTAGTTTAAAGAAAGAGTCCATTATGGCAGCCAGTAAAACTTTTCCTTTTTTAATAACAGTTTTTAGAAGAGTTGGCAAATATCTACATTTAAAAATGGGCAGAATCATACTTGTTTTTAGAGCTGGAGTTCCTGGCTGAAATATTTACAGAACCATTTTTGCACGTAATTTAGCTCAATTGTTACAGTTTATAAGGGATATGTGATTAGGATCTCGAAGGCCTGAATTACAAAGACACACATGTTGCACAAATGTATGTCAGCCTTGTCTGGCCTTTTGTTTAAAACCACCCCTACCTGGTATTTCTGCTAGGCTAGGATGTGTAAATATTGTTTGCACATGGCATTTTAGATGTGTACTGCATATGGTGAGATTTTAGTCTGAGTGCAGCTGACATGATCCCCACTAGCCTCTCTGGGATAATCCTACTGCCTCCAGGAACCAAAGACTAATCTGTCAGTCTTTTTTTTTTTTGCAGACCCTCACTCATTTCAGGCTGCCTCATGATAGGCTCAGAATTTGGTTTTGAACCAGCTTTATGTGTGTTTTCAGGACATATTTGTTGTGAACTGTTTTTATTTGGTCTCCTTTACAACACATGTTAAGTGTTTTTGCTGTAAGAAATGCAAATACCTTTTGATGACTCACATGACTGTCAGTTTATGACAGTAGCTTTCTGCCAGAATATGGACACGTCTACTCAACCATTATATTTTTACAATGACCTTTTCCACACCTCAGCATCAATGTCAAAGATGATGTGTGGCTGTCCTGTATAGATATGTTTGGTATGTGCTACTGGGATGAGATGAGCAATGTCAAAGGAGAAAACTATGCCTTTTGGCTTGTGGGCTGCATTAGAGTTGAATATGTATGTAACATGTACAATTTATAGTCGTGCGACTAATCCTCTCTAACTAAAGATGACTGACATCACTCTGCATTAGAGGTTCTGAATCGTGGGTTGTGTGTGGATATATAACAGTGATATTCTAAATGTTTCCATAGCATACTAAGGTTATGTTTACACTGTTCCTTTTCCTTTAGTTTTTTAAAACAAAGACATGTTTTTCAGTTTCTTTGTTTGTTCTTATTAACAATTTGACAAAGTGCTGAAATACTACGCCACACCACAGGGTGGCAAGAATATTCACATTAACAATGTATATAAAACAAAGCAAGAAAATTCGTAGCTTGGCTCATGTTTTGCCATAAAATCATTTATAGCTTGCTTTTTAATTCCATCAACCATTTCAGCATACAATTGCTTAATTGTGACAGGATTAAGATAAAGCAAGGCATATGTAGAAAAATAAAAGTCAGTCAGCCTACTGTCCAGAACCAGTATTTATATAAACACAAAAACAAATGTAATTTGTCATGGATTGGACTTACTATAGTACTATTTTTAGATAGCAGCCGTTATGGGTCAGACAATCTTAGCAAGACGCTGGAATGAAGCAGTGTATTGGGGACATCTTGCAGCTGTGGAATTACCAAGATAACAAAGAACTCCCTACATGTGTCTCTACCCCAGCATCTGCCCCAATCCTTTCTGTGCGAGCTGGGTACTTAATTTCATTGACTTGAGGGGTCTGCCCTGAACAGCCCCTATTGATTAGGACAAATGTGAGGAAGATCAGCCTTTCATGGCCCTCCTTTTTGAGGGTTAAGGATGCAGTCATAGAGAGGTGAAAGACATGTTACAGGCATACAAATCGCTTAGGAATTCCTTGCTTTAGACAAATCAATTATATAAAGGCTAATTAGTCAATATTTTCACTCTACAAATTTGCACAGGCCACGACTTCACTCAGCAGCTGTGTTTGTGATTTTTAATGCATTCCATGTTTGAAAATCAGCCACTTGTAAGTGGAACATCTTCTCAGCATTTCCAACATTGTTTTTCCTTGTAAAAGTTCATTTTTAACCAGGTTGCATTTTCTAAAATAATAATTTTTTCGTCTTTATTTTTAGTTTGTTATGTCACTCCCACTTCCAGCCTAATTTGATTCCCATAATAAAGTGTTGACATTAAAAAAAGACCTACCTTTATCGAGTTTGTTCTGAGCACAATTTAAGTTATTAAAAAGTGTCCCAGGTTTAGGATAAAGTACCAAACTTTGTAATTTTTTTCTGACTGGTAAACCATTTGCAATTGTCAAATATATTTATATGTGCAAAATAGTCAGATTACAGCTGTTTTTATTTATTTTTCCTTTTGGAGATCGGATGAATATAGAGATTCACACAGATTCCCAGCTGCCTCATTAAATGCTTGTGGTCAGGAGAATTGCTGTAATGTTTAATAAATACACTCCAGGGAGAGATGGCTAGAGAGAAAAAAAAATCCATCCTCTGAACTCAAGACTCACACTCAAGCTCAGGGTTTTGTTTATCTTTTGTGTTTTGTTGGAAGTGTGTACGACTGTGTGCTCTTTGTGTATTTGTATGTATGCATTGAAGTGTTACACTGGGACAGTGACAAGCTCCGGCACCAGCTGCTTCTTTCGATGCCACCCCCACCCCTCCTTTCCTTCCTCCTGTCCCCCCCTTGCTGCTGTGACACCCCTTGTCCCAACTGACTGGACAACATGCAGCCCTTTTATACCACCTGTCCATCAGCTAGACTGCACCTTAGGGAGCCTCTGTTGCTGAGCTCAGAACTGCCGCTTACAGCCTTTGTTTGGACTCTAGTAAAGCTTCCCCCCCACTCTTTATCTTCCCTTTTTCTCTCCTTTTTCTCTGTTCTATTTTGCTCTGTGAGCCGCTCTTTACAAACACAAATGAATAAAAAGACACATACAGACAAGTGATTGCCTTTGTCAGCTATTTCCTACATCTGCCTTCAGCCACAAATCCTCCGTCACCAGAGTAAATCTCGCAGCTTGTGTCTCACCTGTACTGGTGAGAATGCCATTCACTCAAGCTTCTGTTTTTGAGCGAAAAAAAAAAAAAAACGACTGCCAAATCAGATAGAAAAGATTGGCGCTGATGACATCTATTCTTGGAGAGTGTCAAAACAGCAAAACATCATTTATCAGCTATTCATTTCATGGATTGGACAGCAAATATGTGAACTCCAACTGGCTTGTTGTATGTCTCCAGTGACTCACAGAGGTCATTTTTGATCAATTAGTTCCACTGCTACCTTTTCTCTACCTTTTTCACCCCTTATCGTCTACCCCCATTTACCCTTCTCCTCCCACCCTGTCTCACTATCATCAGCAGTCTGTGGCTGCGATCAGAGCTGTAAGGTCCGGGTGCAGTCTGCGGAACAGAGCGGTGAAGCTGCCTGACATAGCAATAGGCTCCTGTTGCCCTAGCAACTGTCTGTCCTTGAGAAAAGGGCACATTTGGGGGTTTGGGAGGCTGAGGCACTGGCAGGCCCAGTCAAAACTCATAAAGAGTTAAGACGCATCGATTGGCGCGTCTAGAAGAGCATATAGTGTAAACACAGTCCTCCGCAAATGCCTTAAAAATGTATGAATCACAGGCTTAGAGAGTCAGGGTAAAAGTCATATGAGTGGTTTGATATGAGTCACTGTCTGGAAGGGGGGAAATAAAAGCTTTCTCAACACAACTCATTTTGAACTCACTGTACAGTTGTTAGTCATTGATGGTTGAGTATTAGGGGTGTCTAGCTTCCGGAGAGCAGGTGATTTGTTCCTATAAACACTACTGAACACATTTATAGAGGCAGCACACATTCTTTTGTCTCAGTAATGCCCGTTTAACACTCTGACATATGATCACCTTCATGTGGTCTCATTCCTTACCTGTATCATATTCTAGACAACGTACACCCATTCAAAAAGCACCTGAACAGAAAGGTCTTGATTTTCTCACGCCTCCCATTGTCAAAAGAAATTTGTGGGACTGCAAGCACGCTAACTGTCTCTTGGTTTCACATAACAGTGGAAGGATGTTGCCTGTGCTTGCAGTTTGCATACCATGTTAAGTAGGGTATGACTACCTTTTAAAAGGCAAAACTATGGCAAAGACTGCTTACATGGATAGTTGTTGGAAGTTGAAACTTTTTCTATTAAAATTCTGTGACGTTTGAAGTGATATAAAATTGAAGTGATATAAAATGTATCACTAGGGTAACGAGGCAGTCTGTCACGCAAACATACGTCTTTCATAGACTAGACCGTCTCATTTCATAGCCTTTTATGTAGCCGACAGGAGCGGCCTACGGCCCACGTAGAGCGTGGCCAACGTCAACCGCGGTCTACATCAGCTGCAACCCATTAATTGAGACACAGCCAAAGTGTGTTTTGTTATAACTGCCATTTTCTTCAGCTGCTATAATTATCTGTCAGAACAAATTATGAGATTCAGTGTAGATTATTTCAGTATGATGTAGATCATGCAGCTTTACAACCCATCCTAAATGGAGATTAATGCTGACACTGGGGCCACACCCCAACCATCTGTGGCCCAGTGTACCAAAGGGGTCCACCAGCAACCTGATTGGACATCCAGCATCCTCTGGAGGGCAAGCTGTCAAGTGATCTGCCTGCATGAAATGACCCTTTCCACTTAATTCCCCATAAACACGCACCCTCTCTCCTCGTTTATATTCCTATTCTGCATATGGATGTTGGATCAGATGCCTGCAATTTTACTATTCCACATCCACACCTTTTTTATTTTTCCCTCACTTTAAAAAAAATGTATAAAACGAAGAAAAAAAAAGAGCAGTGAAAATTCCAAATGTTATTACTGTTCTGCATGGATTTGTCTGCTGATTCTTTCCTTTCATCTCTGTTTCCTCCTTTATTGACAGATGGAACATATCAGACAGTTTAAAAAAACCTGTGGCCAAGATAGGGTTCTGTTTTTTTGGCTACCATTTGGTATTCATGACTTGCGACCTGTCCAGGGTGTACTCCGCCCCTCGCACTGTGACGGCAGGATATGGGCACCAGTGACCCCCGTGACCCTGAAAGGAATGAGAGGGTATAGATAATGGATGGATGGCTGGATGGATATTATAAGCATAATGATAGTGCTGTGGTTTTGAACAGAGGGCAACTCTGCCATCATTTCCTGTGTTAAATGTTTTCTTCAAAAAGCTTATTGTCAATTTTATATTGTTGAAAAAACAAAAACAAAACATTGTGAACTTTTCTGTCTTTCATACTAAGCAAATCTTGTAGTCATTGCAAAATCACCTGAGTGACAACATCACTGGTTTGATCATTATTTACTTTAAACTATTCATAAAGGCCAACTTTAACATCTCATTACAACTTTGTCTACTGTGGTGATTAGGGCTGCCACAAACAGTTATTTTTATAGTCAATTAATCACCGATTATTTTTTTCGATTAGTCAACTAATTGGATCATACATTAATTGAATATAAAACATACAGCTTATTGGGCCTGAATGCAGCTGCTATTATATAACCATTGTTCGATTTTAGCTATATGCTAACTAAACATAATTGCCGTGGAAGGCAAGTTCTGCCTTGTAGATATTGCATTGCACAGGTTTCTCTTTCATGTTTTTAAAATGATCCCACACTTTTGAGCTCCGTTGCCGGGTAGCCATGATACCAGAGCCTGTCTGTATAATGTCTTGTGACGTCTACCCCGGTTACCACTACTGCGCATGTGTGTCAAGGACAGAAAGGCAGATGCGGCAGTGAAAGGTGTCAAAGCAGTTTGGAGAAAAAAAAACAAAGTAAAAAAACAAAAAAAAAACAAAATGACTAATCGACTATTAAATTAGTCGTCGACTATTTTAATAGTTGATTAGTCGTTGACTAGTCCACTAATCATGACAGCCCTAATGGTAATGGTACACGACCCACATTTTCTTAAGGAAACCGGTGATTTAATTCAATAGACTATTGCCCAATGATAGATAAGTTGAATCTGGAGTGTTTTTTTTTTTATTTACAAATTCTTATAATTTTATAATTAATAAAATATAATTCAATAAAAATGTTGCCTGACTGTTATTTTTGGGTGCAGATAAAAAAGAAACAAGTGGGAAATTGAGTGGGGAATTATTTTACCCCAGTTGTTACATGAGAAACATTTCCCTTACAGGGTATTTTTAGCTATTAGTGGTATTCTAAACAGCTTTTGGCACTTTTTTTTTCACTTGTAAATACCAGTCCCTGTGATGGTGAACCCTGTATATGTGCCACGTATATGAGGTTAAGCCCCAGCAGTGCTAGCTGAAATTGGCTCCTGGGTAGTGGCCAGATGTGGTTTATTAGAAGCCTGCTGGTTTACGATCCATTTTTATTTAGGTTTTGGTGTAAATGTATAGGAAGAAAATGGAATTAAATGAGCTCCGGATGTGTGCGTGTGGTGTGTGTGTGTTGCCATGTCCTGGGTTTTAAGTGTACTTCAGGTGCACACATCAAATATCTGGTTTGTGTGTGTGTGTGTGTGTGAGTGTGAATTTTGAGCTTTAGGTTTGCTGAGGTTCCTGTGCCATCAGAGCTTTTTACCCAGGTGTCCCACATTTCTGCTAATCTGCTGCTCATTTTGGCTCCTAATCTGTCTCAAAGGAGCTGTTTGAAAGGAGAGGGATTGGGGATCTGAGCTCTATGACAACTGTTGAGGCGATGCAGCTTATAGCAAAAATTTGAGAAGAAAACTCAGTCATTTTGCAGTATTCCTATACCACACAAGATACACAAGATCTTAATGTACACAAACACAAATTCACACACTAAACATAGGTTGGCATGAATTCATCAATGTCAAATTATTAATAAAAGTCGGCGCCACTGAGTGTTTATGTCAAAAATAGTTTTCCCCAATTACATTTAAATGAATTCTAAATAAATAGTGTTTATGGCTTTTTTTTATCAGGGGGGGCTCTAACCTGACCTAGCTGCTCACAGATGATTTTTTTTTTTGTTGTTGTTTTAAAATATTTACACAAGTGACATGTCCTTTAAAAGAAAATAATCAGTTTATACAACCCTTTTTTTGAGTATGGAAATATCATGATTAATAACTTTTATATTAACTTTAATGAGACACTGGCTCTGTACTGGTTTACAGTGTGAGAAGCTACAACAAGTCACAGACCTGTTGATTACACGAGACTTGAAAGCCCTGGGGGAGAAATGAATATATCATTTGTGTACGTGTGGGGTGAAGCAAATACCAGTTGTCTAATAGCTTTCACACAAGCCTGATTGAATTAGATGGCCATGAGGACCATGTTGCTAATTGAATCACAAGAGTCTGTGTTGCAAACAGTGCTAGCTTGTGTTCCCCGTGGAAGCGTTGAGTCTGGGGAGGGGTTGAGGTTAGCAGGGTCTGGTTTGCTCTAACTCACAGGAACAGAGATTCAACTTGTGGCTGCTCTACCTTTTTATTTGAGACAGTGACTCTCATTTCACAGGGTCACGCTATATTTAGATGAGAGCCGTTAAAAGGTTGATAGTCTACTGTAAATTTCACACTAGTGAGGTTGTAAAGGTAATGGGAGCGCGGTTGCACAAGCTAACATGTTGTTTTCATTTTTAAAGAAACAGAGGTGCATATTGATGAGCATGATCTGTCACTAAAATTATTTCTATCTTCTTTTTTTAAGCAACACAAATAAGTAGAGACTCAAACATATGCAGTAGGTAGTTTTCTTTCACGGCCTCTTTAGTCATGGTAGAATATCCAGCATCCACACATGCTCAGTCCCACTGATGCTGGCCATTTCCACTGCTTTCAGCACCTTTTCCTGCTGTGCTCACAAAACCTAGCACCTCACATCTTTTTTTTTTCTTTTTCCCTTTCTTTCTTTTTTTTTTTTTTTTACTCCAGCAGCCTTTTGTCTTTCACACCTTAAACACCACACATACACACACATATACACACTAGCACACAGAGTCCTTGTCTTTCTTTGTCTCTCTTGTCTCTTCAAGAGTGTGTTCATTAAATAAAGCAGTTTTGGGGAAGGTTTTGAAAAGAGGGAACAGGGGGCTAGGGAAATGGGGGCCAGGAGAATGTCCTCTAGCGGCTGTGATGCTTCAAAATGAGGGACAAAGAGTTTCCCTTTCAGTTCTGTAGTGTTAAGGGGACTTCTTTTTCCCACAATAAATGTGGTTTTGGACTGAATCATTTGTATCACTCATCTGATTATTCGGTAGTAACCTCACTGACCAGCTGAAAATCTACCAGGTACAATGAGAATGTTAAATCTCTAGTTTTGTTTGCTTTGTCTTTGTTTCCATTTGACCACTGTCAAATAAATACATGTAACAGAAACCTGACCGGCTGTTCATACTGACATTATTGGCTCTCTTTCTGTTCTACATCACATAAATACACTCACACAAACCAACATATTTTGTAACATTTAGCTTTTTCGTCTTTTTTGTTGTTGTTGCAAGTCTCTTCTTCACTGTGCTGTAAATCTTTCTGACTGTAATATTCAGGAAACCTTTGAAACAGCCAGCAAAACACCTGCTATAAAAACTGGCTCAAACCCAAACCGAATTACTTACCTCACCTCACAGTTTCTTCTGTGCTATATTTATTCAGAGAGTCTCGCAAAAACCTCTAATTAAAGCTTTTATGTCACTATATATTATTAGCACTCGTAAACATTGGCAGACACAAGCAGCTGGGGGTTTGGTACCCGGGTGTGGGGGAGGGATTCAGGAGATGTTTTTTAAGAAGTTGTGTTAGATTAAAGTAACGTAACACCTGACACCTTAAATGAGCAGACAACACGAAAAATAAAACTCTCTCACTCCAGTGACAGGTGATTTCATTGTTTTAAAAGTTTAAGATTTTAGCATTAAAATGCCTTCTGTGTGCCTTAGCGCATTTTCAGGTAATTTAGACTTTTTGACACAGCTACTATTATACTGAGTCTGAAGTGTTTATAAATTTATTTTAAGCTTTTCTTTTGTTCTTGACTTATTGGCACGTTTTATTGTCGATCCCATTTCCACTCCCAGTCTGTAGAGAAAATAGAAAAATGTGAGCTGTTTGCTTTTGATGCTATTAATAGCAGTAGGAAAAACAGTGGTGCTGTTGTCAATAAATATTCTTACAATAATTACCTCTGCTTGGCGGAAATAGATTTGAAGTTAAAAGGAAGTGTTAAAAAGGTAGCCTTTAGTTCTCTTGTGTCTTGCTGCAGTGCCAACGGGATGATCAAACAGCTCAACAGCAGCAGTCTGGTGAGGAGATAGAGAATTAAAGCCCTGATCTGATTTGTAATCACTACTCTCCATGTCTTTGCTTCACTGCATCTGACACCAGCCAACTGTGCATCTCTTTAAATCTGTCATCTGAGTAAAAAGTGGAAATTCCCCAAATTTTTCCTGAAAATAATGACCGTAGCAAAGCACATAGGAATGCCAAGACATATAATACAGTGTTCTCCTGAATGGGATGAGTTTTTATGGGGAAAAAAAAACACTTCCTGGATAGGTTTACTTTTTCCTAGAACATTAATAAGAAATTACTATTATCTTATATTATATTATCTTCTTTAAATCATTGTTGTGAGTTCTGTAAGTTTGAGTCATGTAGTTTTTAAAGGTATCAAGTCAAACTACAATTTAACTAAGGATGTGCCAGTATGAAAATTTCAGCTGATACCAATATTATTATTGGTGTTATGGCCAATAATCGATATTTACCTATATTATACAAACACATTTTTTTATAGATATACGCACAAAACAATGACCAGACTGCTGACATGTTTCTCTACTACAGCTATTCATGGCTGTGCAGTCTCTACTGTAAGTCCCTGGTTAAAACTGTAAAATTTGAATAGATATATTCTATATTTTTAACATTTACAAGAATAATAATTTAAACATGTATGCCTCTATGATTGTTAATATTTAGTCTTGTTTGGGACTTTTTGTACACATCTAAAAACATTAGTGTTCAACCTTTCCTTTCCAAAAAACATTTGTCTCTAAAAAAAGAAATGACTAGCACAGCACAGCACAGCAGATAAAAATAAAATAAGAATACAACTTTGTATTTTTATATAAAACATTATTAATGTACAGAGATAAATGATCTATTTATAGTCTCATTGCTTTAAGCATAATATTCTTGTGTGATTTTGACACTAAATTTGTTGACTGCAATGTGAGCAAGTATATTATGTCTATTAGTTTTATACCTCAGTGGGGAAAAACTATTAATTTACTGAACTGTGAGTCGTCCATCAACTGTGGTAACCTGGCATCAGCATTGTAGGCGCTAGTTTTTTTTTTAACTTTTTCAGATTTTTAAGTCATTTCTTGTGTTGTTAGTCTGCATACTGCCACATCCCGTACATTTAATGTTGGCACACTGATTGCAAAATTCCTTCAGTGCAAATTTCCCAAACAAAGTCGTTTCCCACCTCTTCCCTCTTCTTTCTTTGTTTTCATCTTTACACTCTCACCCCCACTCCCTCTTTATGCCGTTTCCTATGGCATTGCTCCTCACAGCCCCATACTCTCACAGATCTCACTGTGCCTCTGAGGTCTGATCCCAATTCCCCACATAGCTGTTGCCTGGGCCTCATTAAGAGACCCTGTTGACTGGCAGTGTGAATGTCCAGGCCTCATGTTTCGCTCTGTGCCCAGAACCTTTTCCCCCATCAATCATGTAAAAAGAAAAACATGTCAAAGTTAATACTTTGTGAGAAGATCTTTAGCATGATTTCATTTTTACTTTAGAGCAACTTTCTTCCGGTGACTATTTTGGTATTTGACTTTAAGAGATGGCATATGTGAGTTTGTCACACCTTCAACTTTTATAAGATGAATTTGAAGCACAACATTACCTAAACAGGGATTTTTTTTGTGGCTTTATTTTGACAGTTTAATTTATAAGGAGTTTTGTTCTGTCATATTTGTAAAATTGGGAATTTAAACGTATGTTCTACTTCACTGTAGTGATTTGTCTTTTTGACAGGAACATTGCAAATGAACCTTAAATCAATTCTGCCTTATGATTTAAACTCTTTTGAATGGGAGTTACAGATGCTCATGTTTCTGTATTCCAGATGTTATAACTGAGTTGTAATTGGATTTACAGATGAAAAAAAGATTTTTATTTTACTATATGGAAAGTAGGAATAGTTGTTAATTTGTATAGACTTTTATTTTTGAAAATATGAGTTTTATAATGTGTATGTAACTAACAAATGTCAAGGATAAGATAAGAAAATATAATATATAGAAGGATTTTATTTTACTTCACCCCATTATGCTCTGTTTATTTGAAAAATAAACATTGTTTTGAAAATATTTCATTTTCCTTTATTAGACTAAAGTTATATTAGTTTTAATTCAAAAGAATGATAAAAAACCTGCAGGGTTTTACCTCAAATAAACAACAAGTCCAATGTGTGGATTTTCTAGGTTACTGTATTTGCAACACCTCTGTCTCAACATTTTTATTTATTATTATTATTATTTTTTTGTTCTATCAGTGGAGCAGGTGTTAGCTGGATTACCTGAAGCTAAACTACAGCTTTTTTTGGCTCAAGATATAAGAAAAGCTCATGACATGGTGCAGGTGCAAATGCTGGAAAACTCCTTTTTTTTGTTGTTCCATTTTCTTTTTTACCAGTGAAGGTTTAGGCAAAATGTGACTTCAGAGGGGAGGATAAGAGGATTTTACTTGGTTATTTTGTTTATCACAGAATTGATTGACGCTTGCGGCAAGACACAAACAAATTCACTTCATGTACAGCAGGTGATTCATCCGCACACGGGCAGATGCACAAAAACAGAATTTAATGGCTGATGCTCTGTTGATCGCTGTGTTTGTGATGAATGCAAGTTTCCAGAAAGGCACCCTTGAAAGAGCTCTTAACAGGAAAGCAGAGCACTTCATACGTTTATCAGGCAACTACAGCACTGTGAATAATTCAAAACAGCATTACAATATGTTGCAATATTATTTTGTTTACTGGCGAACAGGCAAACATGCACAGGTGTGTTTTTTTATTGCAGATTGTGCTTTTGTTGGACTCAAAGCCTGCATGGTGTTTTGATCGTTTTGAATCACCTTACTTCATGGCTTCTTTTTCTGTAGTGCAATGTAAGCAAATGGCAAGCTGTTGCTCATTATAGTGCAACTTAAGGTCTATTGGGAGGGGGGGTTGCCTTCTGCTTATTTATCAAAACACTTACTTTTGTAAAACGATTCAGGATATTTTGGGGTTAAAATATATATTAAATGCAATTTACTTAACTTTTCTGATTTCTTTGTATTTACTCTGCACCTTTTCTTGTGTTTACATCAGTTCCACAATTAATTTTTATTTTTTACAACAGTAACAAATAATTTTTTTAGGATGTATGAAATGACATAAATTTCTCAATTTTCCATGAGTATGCATTTACATGTTGCACAACAGTTTGGCGCAGAACAATTACAACACGATTCAACAATTACATACATGTTAACCCCTTTGAACATTTACCTGTATACTGAGCCTCAAAAATTCATAATTTTTGCAAAAAAATTGTATTAATAAGCAGGAGGAAATGAAGAGGGATGAACTTAGCAGAGCGGGTTAGAAGATGGTTATTTGATTTATGTATTTATTTTTTTTGTCCTACAGGCTCCGACATGTTAAGAAAATGTGAAACAGTTTTTGAAAAAATCCATAAAAAACATGGAAAAATCCATGAGACTGCTCTATACGTCTGTAAACTTGCAAAATGAGGGAAAATCCATGTAAATTACAGATAATCTGTACAACTTGACATGTATGCAAATACAGCCATAATTTGACAAAAGCAGACTAAAACCCTGCCTGTCATTTTCTGCAATTATGTCTAAACGCACATATATGACATGGTAAATTTTGTAATCAAGTCAAAGTTACATAAAGACAACAAGAGAGCTGCAGCTGTGTATTTATCCAGTTAATTTTTATTATGTTAGAGCAAATCATGTCATTTTTTGGGGGGAGTTATATTGACTGGATCAAATTATTGTGGGGGTCATAAACCCCCTAACACCCATGCTCACTACAACATTATTTTAGTAACAAAAGTAAAAATCATTAAATATATTTTATTTATTAAATTATTTCAGTTTCCTGAATGACTTGTTGCTTAATAACTAAACGTCAGTTTTTTTTTCTTTAACTTTATCTGTTGTTTTGTTTATTCTCTTGTTTTAGCCTGTCCGTCGGGATTTTTCAAATCAACTCAAGGAGACGAGCCCTGCATGCAGTGTCCCATTAACAGTCGGACCACGAGTGAGGGTGCCATGAACTGCATTTGCCGCAATGGATACTATCGCACCGACTCTGATCCTCTCCAGATGCCTTGCACAAGTATGTATAGTATTTCAAATGTTGTTTGTGAACTCTCAAACCACTTTTAGAGAGTATATAGACATGAGTAGTTACTCTTTGGTTTTAGAGATGAACTGTTTGACACACGCATTTCGCACCCACAAGCAGAAGAACCCCGAGATCAAAGGAGGATAGTCGTCTGTACAGCTTTGAACAGAGAAACCCTGTCAGAGCTGTCTCTCACACAAATATATTGCTGACATGCTCAAAGCGTGTCTGTTCACAGATCTGACCCAGCAGACAAGGCTCGGCTGCCCTTCCTCTACATCACACAGTCCGTACTCCCAACCAGACTGGAGGTTAGTGGGCCAGGGCGCTCAGCTTTGTGAAGGGTCAGTCTCAGAGAAAGAGCCGAGGCGAGGCTTTCTCTTGTCATGCCAATGAAGCAGTTTGAATTAGAATTTGAATTTGAGACTGACAGAGGTTGGGAGAGAGAATGGCAGAGGATAGAGAGACCAAAGTAAGCAAGAGCGGGGTAAAGTTTGAAGAAAATACGGCAAAATAAAGACAAAATTTGATGGAAAGGAAAAGAGGGTGTTTATGTGAGAAACATTAAAATCTGTTGATGTACACAATGTTCTCCAACTAAAACAAAATGAGGGTGAGTGCGTAAAATAGCACCTTTCAGTGTTTCAGTTTTTTTTTGTTTTTTTTCGTATTCTCCTCCTGAGCCTGTTGAAAGGCGAGAGGAGGGAAAAGATTTGATGGTCTCCAACAAAGAAGATTTGCATAAGCCTGGGTCTGGGAGTTGAGCAGCTGTTGTGAATGAGAGAGCAGCAGCCTCACGTCACCCGCATTAAACGCAGCAGGGCTCGGTTTGATTAAAGCAAGACAACAGACCCATCAGAGAGGCCCGCCAGCTAATGGGAGGGATATTAGTCCTCCTCCTTATAAGGATACGCCAAAGAGGAGTTATGCTTCAGAAAGATTCCAAGAAGGGCACTCCAATGGGCTTTTTTCCAGAGCTGAAGATTTGTTAATTGATGCCAATTAAAAGGAGGTTAAATAAGAAGTGATCGATTCAGATTAAGGATGTTGTGGGCGGAGTGGAATTGTTTATCTCCTTAGTCCTCGAGGATATGTCTACCATAATTAGACGCACATGTTGGTAACAGCTAAACAGTTTTCACTGTTTGTTTGTTTGGCCTGTCAGTCAACGCGTAGCAGCATGTGGAAAGTTTCCATTCTGTAATTCCTATCTGCTAAGTATGGCTTGATAGGAAAACAGTAAGTTTTCTCTCAGCAGCCGTAACCCTATGCATTTCGCCCATAAGTAAAATGTCAAGAATAGATGTTAAGAAAACACTTGACTAAGTGGACACCTACATTGAAAATGAGAGTGCAAATGAGCGTCCCGAGGGGAAAGGCACTACAAGCTTGGAATGCAGTCAACTCAAAGAGCCTGTAGTATCTTTGCAAGGTTGTGGAATGTCTCCCCTCCTGTAAAAGGGGTTGTGTAAGCAAAGATAGTAATTATGCCCTTCACACCATCAAGGGCACAGCAGCACTTCCATCATTAAGTTACACTCGTGCTGTCCTTCAAATTTGGACTTCTGTGAGTGTTAGCCACATTTTATCACTTGCATATCAGCATGCTTGCCAAAACTAACTCAAATTGTACAACTCAGTTATTAATGTTTATTCTGTCAAATTCTTGTGTTTGGCCCTCAGCAGTTATTGATTTTGGACGTCATTGTTTTTTTTTGGGTTTTATTTGAAGAGTGAAATTCCAAAATACTAGGATTCATCTATGCAACAACCTTAAAGGACAAAATTATTTGTCATAACATAATAAGGTTAGAGATCAGAAAGGTGGTGGTGGTGGGGGGGGGGGCTTCATTCCATGGTTGCAATAATAAATACAGAAATGTTTGCCTAACATTTTGACCAGAGTGTTTTCCTCGGGAATTATTTGTCGTAATCAAATGTTGTAATTTCTTCTAGCGGTCCCATCGGCTCCGCAGGCTGTGATCTCCAGTGTGAATGAAACATCCGTGATGCTGGAGTGGATGCCTCCTCGAGATTCAGGGGGCCGTGAGGATGTAGTCTACAACATCATCTGCAAGAGCTGCGGCGGAGGTCGAGGAGGGTGCACCCGCTGCGGCGACAACGTTCAGTTTTTACCCCGTCAGCTAGGTCTGACAGAAACCCGGGTCTACATTAGTGACCTGTTGGCCCACACGCAGTACACGTTTGAGGTGCAGGCTGTCAACGGGGTGTCAGATCAGAGCCCCTACTCTCCTCAGTACTCCTCAGTCAACATTACCACTAACCAAGCTGGTAAGTGGGCCCATCTGTCTTTTTCACCACTTTGTATTCCCCATGTGGTTTTCTCTTCCCTTTTCCTGTACTGTTTCATTCCTCCATATGCACATAATGCCGAGTGCACAGGACTTCACTAAGTCTGTTTCTCTCCTCTCCTGTATGGTGATGTATGCAGATTATGGGCTGTAAAATGGGAAGCAGAGCACTGCTGATGATGTGACAGGCAGAATGTGATGGCCTGTTGGTCTTTATGTTGTGACCTCATCATCATGTATTTCAGACTTGGGAGCTGCCGCCTACCCTCTTCATATTGTTCACTGATTGCAGCTTTAAACAATACAACCACTTGGTTTCAGAAATGCATTTCAATTTTTTTAAGTAGTACTCATTTTGCTCAGAATTTATAAAAAAAAAAGTATTCTGGAAATATGCAAATAAAACACCTTTAAAAAAAAACAAAAAACAAGAAGCAACATTTTTCACAATCAGATTGTAATTGTTTTTTTCTGAATCTAAGTTACATAGACATATCTTAAAGATTTTTGTCTTTCTTCTGAAACTTTTTCATTTCCACTTTGTGGCTCTCACATTTCTAATTTATTCACTGAGGCAGAAGTGTTGATTCACTCCTTAATTGTCTCTGTGAAATGCATCATTTAATGTGCCAAGTTTTGCTTCCGCAACCATTCATGCAAAAATTATTACAGGCTGGGCTTTTCTTTTTGCACCCCAATGGCAAAATACAGTACTAAAGTGTTTATTATTACTCATCATCCATCCCTCAGTCCACTTTTACATGGCTGCTACCCGAGGCTGGCGACGTGCTTTCCATGTCAGGATATGCTAATCAGTTAGAGTCTTGTCCGTGCTTAACCAGCTTTGTTTTTGGTTCATTTGAGTTAACCTTGCTGACGTTTTTCATGTAAGGGCATGCAAGATCTACTGTTTCCTGAAGTGTTGATAAAGTGAGAACATCCGTGCTGTTGTTCTGCTGTTATCTTCCCAAATACAACTGAGAAAGAAAATTCCCTTACTTGAATTTGATATTCTGAATATCAAAGTTTACTCAGATGTGTTTGTTTAAAAAAATGCCACAAAGTACTCAGTCACAATGCTGAGGCTAAAATGGGACCTTTTATTCCTTCACTGACCTCCTTTTATTGTCTGTTTTGATTTGAGTCACTGGTGTGGCGGGTTAATGAGGGCCTGTGAGTGCAGTTAAGCGTTGTAATGAGGCCCCGGCCCCACTCGCACTCACCGGGCCACAATAAGTCTGCCACCCCAACCCTTGGCTTCTCTGCTGCTCCTGCTGAGGGGTCCTGGCGGAAATTGGGGGGCTCTGCGCCCTCTCCACTGAAGTGCCCGTCACTTTGGATTAGGCAGCAATAGCTCCCGTCAGAGCGAGCTGTGAAAAGAACTCAACTCTTGCTCGGTCCCACTCTATATTCCCACCTTCCCCCCCGTCACCCTGTACACTGCTAACTTTTGGGAAATGGGACCTGGAGTTTTGCGACTCAAAACACTACAGGGCTAGGGTCATAGGAACCAGGGGTTAATAATTGCATCTGGTTTGTGAAGCTTGGAGGTTATATAAACATCATGTCGTCCTTAATTATCTCCGGCAGTTTTGTGCTTCCCTCTTTCAGTGCGAATGAGAGCGTGACAAATAGAAAAACAAAGAAATCAGAATGTATAAAAGGTTCTATGCATCTGCACATGTGTGTTAATCAGTCTCCAAGTAACCTTGCTTTTGGCTGCAAACTAAAGCCATTGTCTAAAAGCAACAAATTAATATGTGAGTTGGAGCCAAGTGGTGTGAAAGCATGTCCCATTTCTTGTTTGAATTGCAGTCTCCTCAGCTATGACTTGTTGGTGTGAAGGTGGTGGTGGTGGGGGGCGAGCAAAAATTCTCACTATACCCAATCAGGCACCCAACACACAGTATTACCCACAGGCTTATCCACCCTCTCTGTAGGTGGTGGGTGACAGTTCCTCTGTGATAAAGGACGTGATTGCCTCGGAAATGTAGCGCTTGATTTCACACTGTAATGTCACACTAAAGAAAATACTGGGCCGAAAGGTGTTTGATCTCATTTTATATGTGTGTGACTAATTCTCCAGAACTCAGATGAGACATGGTAGACGAGACAGAACCCTTGAAATATGTCTCTTGCCATTTTTAAGTATGAATCATATTTAAGCCATCCACGGTGACGCTGCCATATTTATAAATGCTACTGTTGTAACATGTTAAACTAGCTTAAGGCATGAGACAGAGTTGCGATTTGATGGTATCCTGAAAGCCTGAAGATGCCTGTCCTCCATGGTATTACACAGATTTTAAAAAAGTACCTGCCAGCTGAGTGTGGTTTTAAAAGGCCAGTCTCTCATACAGATTTACGGGTAGTATTTGTCTCTCTTTTCTGCATTTCCATGTTCTCCCACACCCTTAGTTACGTTTGAAACCATTTAGCCAGTGTGAAGTTTAGTCAAACATACAGTATGTGACAGCTAAGCAAATTTGTTGCAAGACGTTTCACAACCCTAATCTGCCATTTCTTGTCTGCTCACAGCCTAAGCTCCATGGCTAGACAAGTTGGAAAAGCAATCAAGAGTGCACTGTGCATATATGAATAAATCTGGGTATTTGTACCTGTGGAAGCAATTGTTCCATTCTAGGTCAGAACATCAAAGCATGCTTGTGCTGTCAGTAATATTCAAACGGCAAAGCTCTGTTTAAACACTCTGTGGACAAACGAGGGCTGGCACTGCCACGTGTGATGTTTTAGATGGTCTTATTAATGTACAGAACTGTATACAACAAAATAATTCTTTAAATTAAATTTAAAAAAAATCACAAACCTTAATAGCAAGACCAAAAGTTAGTTTCTAGCTCAATGTAGAACTGCTTTATCACCAAATTCAGCACCTACAACAGAGAACCACTCTTATCTCAATACAATATATATATAAATATACGTATATAATATACTCTGGGGGGAATTCAGCCTTGCACACCAGATAAATCTGATCTCAGTGAATGCAGTCTCACCTTCTATAGTGGTTTTCTATATTAGATTTCAGAGGACATATTTGTTTAGACATTTAATTCGCCCAAGGTGAGCTGCTGCTAATGCTATCAAGAAGCAGACACCCAGAATTGGTTTCTTATCAACTGAGCTGGTTGATTATGGATGTGAAACACATTATGCAGAGGACTGCGGTGGGGGGTGAGTGGGGGTGAGTGTAATCAGGTGCAGCCTTTTCATATGGTCGAGGCAAGATTTATGACTTAATTATTATCAAAATTGCTCAGGTTTGCTGTAACCAGGCTACTGGGGGCTTTGCTGCTTCGTTGGAGCAAAATGTGGAAAGCACTGGTGTCGAGCCAGGACAGACTACCGGAATGTCCATCAGCAAGCCAACAGTGGCACCGATACTGAAAGCTGGATTTGTTCTGGTTTTGCAGTGGTACATGCTTGCAAAATGAGTTGGAATTTTTTTTTTTTATCAGGCACTAATGTGACACACATATGCTGGGTTTATTGTTTAATAATTACAGACAATAATTTAAAATGTCAAGCGCTGTTTTTGAATGACAAGGATGGATGGTGAAAAATAAGGAGGGCGATCCAGAGTCAGACAGGGATTCTGGCATACTTTATGTAGTGTGACAGAGACAGAAGGTGATGAGATAGGCACATATGGTGAGTGCCAGTGTAGGTCAGCCAGGCAGACAGACAGGAGGCCTCAGCAGGCACCTGGAGCTCAACACTGACAGAGCCTTCAGAGAAAGCTGCTCTGGTAATCAGCCAGCTTCTACATCCATCATACCCATGGTGCTGTTGAAGCAGAGCAATCTGATTACAAAGAAAACAGTTTTTAGAAAGAAATCAAGTGTATGTCGAGCAATCTGCATGGTGGGCATAGGGGTTCATCAGATGACTTTAAATAACCTGTACATTGAGAGTAAATTTAATTATGACTTCCCTGAAGAGAATTAGAACTTAGACTGTCAAAATTAACTAATTGTTCTTACTCATAAGTCATTTAGTACCCAGGTGAATCATTTTTTCCTGGTAAATCACATGGAAATCTACTGGCTTCACTTGTTCAAGAGAGAGAAAAAAGATAGATATATACTTTCTGTTGATTAATTTGGGTTTAAAGGCCACAATATTTTTGGCTTAGTGTTCTATGAAAGGGAGCAAATGACAAAGCACAATCAATTATTGCTAAGTGCATTAGCTGTATACTGAAATCCGTAAAAGATTGACTCTGTTTTAATGTAGTCGTTTATTTACTCTTTACATCCAAGAGCAGCCTTTTTTAATTTATTAATTTTTCTATAAACTTTACTGAATCAACCTCATCAATTAAGCAAATGAATTGGTGATAAACACAGTGGCACGCTCCCTCTTCTCTCAATCAGCTTGTCTTCGTAGCCTCTTCCTGCTTGCCAAACACGTTCAAATTTCTGTTGACAGATACATTAAATATTCTTTTGAAGGCAGCTGAAAAACAGAGTTGATATTGTCTGAGCTACTGTCTCGCCAGCGTCTAGAGTTTTTGGTTTAAACACAACAAGCTGCATCTCCCTTCTCCTTCTCATACATCACTGATCCCACCCATTTTGTGTGGTGTCATTGTCCCAGTGGGGAGGTTGTCCTCCAATTGGAGGGTCAGGGATTCAAGTCCCAGCAGTTTCAGAAGTGTCCTTGAGCAGCACACTGTACATCCTTCATGTTTCCAACATGCTTATTTATGTATGTGATATAAAAGTGCTGTGTATATTATTATTATATTGAATATCCGTAGAAGTAAACAGTCTTCAATGGTTTTGTATCTATATAGCATAGAAATCTATCGATTTCCAGTTTTTTTTTTTATTTTTTTTATTTTTTTTTTTGACAAACCTCATATATTTTGGCTCAAAGATTAATTCATTTCAGATCCCATCCCCGTGCTTTATTCTAAATATAAACATGTCTCTTCAGGCCAGACAGAAATGTCTCAAACACCATCATCCTGTCCAGTACAGCCTGAAAAACAACACTTGGCTGGCTGTTTTTTTTTTTGTTCTTAACATTGTTCTTGATAACTGATCACAAGTTTCTAATGGGAATGTGTGCAAGTTATGAATGTGTGTATTGTGTTTTGGTTGAAATGTTTTTGTATAATTTTATTTTTGGTATTTATGTTGCTAATACTAACAATTTCAAGATAAGTGAACATATTTTCTTTTTCTACAGTTTTATCTCATCTCATATTACCACTTCTAAATTACATTGGATATTTTGATATTAAAACTACAATTTATTATTTTTTATTTGATCAAATATTTGGAAGTGTTTTGAAGCTTCTAATGACAAACCAGAGACAAATGATTCCTGCCTTTCCACTGGTGTTTCCAACAGTGAAAAACATTGAAATGTATTCTGTGGTTTGTGGAGTTTTTCTTCGTGTCCATTTGGAAGTTGTTTAAAAGAAGACATGCTGCCTGCTGATTAAACAACAGATTCAACCAAAGCTGTGTGAATCAAAGTCTTTGTTTCACATTGCTGCAGGAGCCAGCTCAAAACTTGTTTGTTCAGTCTTAATCATCGCAGAGAAACTGACGGACCACAGTAAATCAGTGGATTCTAATTTGGGGCATTAAATTTTGTTTAGGAAGTTGTTTTAAATCATTCAAAATCATATTTCAGCTTTACCAGGTTACTTTTTTATATCAAATAATCATTTGGAGAATGTAAAAATTTTGTTTTATTAGAAACAAT
>JARVGW010061819.1:0-25166 GCA_031762495.1 Anablepsoides rubrolineatus
GGTTTTGGTAGAGCGGGTCATTTTTGACCCATAGGACAAGGGGAGTAAACAGAATGTTAGGAACACACGAGGGTTAAGTTTAAACCAAGATTGTACTTTTACAGATTCTGTTTGTATCATTTCCAACAGACATTCTATGTCTTTACCCATACCAGAAAATGTTGTATCATCTGCAAATAAAACACATTTCAACAACCCTGACACATTTACCAAATCATTCACATATAAAATAAATAACTTTGGTCCAAGTACAAAACCCTGTGGAACTCCACATGTAATGTTGCAGAGTTCAGATCTTACACCATTTATTTGTAAATGTGAATTTACAAATTGTGTCAATTTATCCAAGGTTTTTTTGATGTGTTTATTATTTTTTTGTTGATTGTGTCTACTTTTATATTGCATTGATTGTTATAATTTGTGAACACTGGTAAGTGATCACTTACATCAGTTGTCAAAATACCACCCATTACTTCTTCCATTGTTATATTTGTAAATGTGTGTAGCACGATGGGTTGTGATTCTTGTAGGTTTCAATATCAGTGGATAAAGATTTAAACTATAAATGGAATTTATAAATGTACAAATATTATTTGAATCTGTTTTATTTACCAGGTCAATATTAAAATCTTCACATAAAAAAACTGTTTTGGTACAACTCCTTTCGAGGAGCTTCATGATTTGATTGATGAATAGTTCTATATTAGATTCTGGTGATAGATAGACACAACTTATTGTGTTTTTTGAGTTCTTATTTATTATTTTAATTAATATTTTTATATCTTAAAACAGACAAATAGAAAAGAGCAAAATAATGAAAATATGAATGAGGAAGTACAAGAATCATCACTTAAGATCAAAATAAACATAAAATCATCCTATGAACACCAAGAGTTTGTGTATCAGTTTAATTTTTTTTAATTTTATAATGAAATATAACTACATTTCATGAAAAAAAGAGGGGGGTGAATAAATTTTCAGTAAAGAGTTGTGACAGAATGTGTTCATTTTCTCCACAGATGTCTGTGTCTGAGGACACTGTTTCACCTACAGACCAAAACATTCTGTCATACATCACTATCATTGGCTGCAGCATTTCTCTCTTTGCTCTGGTCCTCACTGTTCTCATCTTCATCACTAACAGGTAATGTTCTCTTCTACAGAGCACTGCATTCAACTCAACACTTTCTAGTCTCTTTAACATAATTTCTCTTAGCACAAAATGACAGTTCCCAACTTTTATCTGCAGAAAACTCAGAGTAGATGATTCTAAGAAGATCCACATCAGCCTCTCAGTGGCTCTGATCCTCCTCAACCTTCACTTCCTCCCCAGTGAGGCTGTGGCAGCATCGTCCCTTGATGGGTTATGTGTTTACATGGCTCTTGGTCTTCACTACTCCCTGTTGGCCACTTTCAGCTGGATGGCATTGGAGGGTTTGCATCTCTATCTTCTGTTGGTCAAAGTTTTCAACATCTACGTCAGGAGATACCTGCTGAAACTCAGCTTGGTGGGATGGGGTGAGTGGCATCATGTGAGCATGGAAACAATGAGACTGAATCATTAAACTAAAGAAATCAGTTCTTGTGTTTCAGGTGTTCCTGCAGTCATTGTGGCAGTGGTGATGATTGTAGACATAAACTTTTATGGCCATGTCCCTGTGGATGTGTCTAATAGCTCTGCAATGTAAGAAAAACTAAGATGAGAAAAATCTTTATAAGTGGCTGACGTTAAATAGTTTTCTGTGCTTTTTTTCTGTTTAGCTGCTATCTAAAAAATGACATTGTAAAGACGAGAATTATCATAAACAAAGACTATTATGGCCATGTCCCTGTGAACTTGTCTAAACCCAATGGCTCAGCAATGTAAAGAGAATGCAGAAACAAATGTATTAAACTGTACAATCAGGGCTATTTAACCAAATCACTCAGGGGACCACGTTCACTCAAAGCCAACAACTTAAGGGCCAGGTTGGTGATGAGGTTTGCCCATTAATGGTGTGTAACAAGACAAGTATTATTTTATCTTTTAAATTTGTTTATTTTCTTGCATTGAATCCTAAACTTCAAATTTATCTTATTTTTTAATGACCGGAATGACTTAGGGTTATGATTCCCAATAATCAGCTTGCATTTGGATAATTTCCTGTTTTTGTTATCAGAATGTAAAATGAAACACACCAATAAAACTATTTCCATTACACTTGATTTCAAAGCACAACAGCATTGTAGACTTTTAAAACTCTAATTTTACTTGAAGGAACAGTGTGTAATGTCCAGAGACATCTAGTGGTTGAGGTTTCTTATTGCAACTAACAGTAAAATAATTCAACCAGCCTGGATGCTGACATTCTTTTGTTGGTTCATCCTCTTGTATTATGTTCAGAAATATATCAGCATGGTGACCATACATTCTGACTGCCTGCTATGCTGACTGGGGCTCTATGATTAGAGTCAATAAAGTCCCAGCTCCAAGCATTGGCTGGAGTGTCTCTGGTACAAACCGTGTAGCCAAAACAAAGTCAAGGAACTTAGTGCAGTTCCCAAATAGAACTATAACACCACAAAACACTCCAAGATTCTTGATTTTATTTGCACAGCTGGCTGAATTATTATAGTTTTTTTTTTATATTTGTTCATGCAATCAGCATTTGCACTTTAATTATGCACATCCCCATTACAAAAAGGTCTGCCTTTGTCGACAAATCAATTCAATTTCTGAAATATTTTTCCCAACATCAGGCTTCTTCTCTCTTGTGATCTATATGATACATCATCACTTCAAGTTCAAGTTTATTCACTTCATACTAATGCAGATTTTATTTGATAAAGGTTTACCACAAAGACTGTAGTTATATCAAAATATGTGGTTAAAATTACATATCTACTTTGAAGAAAATTTAATGGGTTTTTATGTTAGAACAATCAGAATGTGTGGGTGTTCTGATACCAGAATAATATATGCTTTGACTTTCTGTGCTTCTTGTCTGTTTAGCTGCTATATAACCCACCCCACAGTGAAGATGGTGACCACAGTGGGGTTCTTTAGCCTGGTGTTCCTCTTCAATGTGATCATGTTTGGAGTGACAGTCAAATGGTTTGTGGCTGCACACTTCAGCGGACCGGTAATTTGAACTCATTATATCTGTAGAATTTTTCAACTAAATGCATTTGTGCTCAAACAGTTCGATGCAAAAGTCTTGAGCTAAATTTTCTCAAACATGCATGAATGAATCACATCAACACTCTGGATATGTTTTTGATGAGGGAATGACAATACTATGTCAATTATGCACACGCGCACACACAAATGACTTGCAGTTTACTACAGCATGAGTTTTAATTAATACTATTAACTATTAATAACATTGTAAAACATATGTACAAGCTTCAGATAAGCTTTAGATCATTTGAGAACATTTTGACCATCATTATATGCTTGTGTGCTCTCTCGGTTTTTATTGGCGTGGCTGTTACAGTAACAAACAACACTTAAAATCCTTGGCTAAAACAATATTTTGGAGCAACTGACTGAACTGGACTCAAACAAAGTTTTGCTTTTAGTTGCAGTTCATCTATTGAATATTTTTATTTATTTATTTTTTATCTTTACCTCATTTTGTATTTTTGTCTTGTCAAATGTTATAAGAACACAATATAAAACATAAAGAAGAAAAGTTTTCAGGCAATAACCAAAACCCTATCCTTTTAATTTTAGAGTTTAAAACTGACAAAAAATGTGGACAAAAAAATAGACTTGATGAAAAAGATAACTGAGCAACACGAATAAATAATAATTATCCTTTTACAACAGCTTTAGTATCATCAGTGCAGTTATTTAAATGTAAAAATTATTATATTAATTATTATTAATGTTGATTATAATGTGCTTCGTGTGCATTACTGTGCTTCATATTTGCTGAGTCAGGTTGGACAGCGTTCTCGTAATGCAGCCAAAAGAGAGGTTTGTACCCTGCTGTCTGTGATGGTCCTGCTTGGCATCACCTGGGGCCTTAACTTTTTCCTTTATGACTCCCTGACCACTCCTGGACTCTACGTTTTCTGCATTCTGAACACACTTCAAGGTCTGTATACAGCCTCTTACAATTGAATTACCTTTCATGTGTCGTCATTTTCCTACACATGAAATTAACGTGGTTGTTTATCAGTGGTATTTGCATGATTTGCAAAACCTCCTCCTAAACACAAACTGAACCTCCCTTTTAATTTGTCATTTCCAGGTATCTTCCTTTTTATTTACTTTGTTTTATCTTTGGGAAAGACCAAGGATTCAGCTGATATATGGAGCACCACAACACACACCACCAGCACCAGCACCAAATCCTGAACTCACACAGACAGAGCTGTGTCAGGAAAGTTTTACATTCTGCTGTCTTTGTTTGCAACTTATACTGATACAAACTATTTTTTAAACTCCATTTCTAATTTTTTATTTGTTGTGCTGTTTTTAAAATTTTATTTTAAAAGACACACGGCACGCTTTCAGATTTAAATCAATTATAAATTAAAGATGAACACAGGGAGAGCTCAAAGTAGAGCCGCTGTTCCACCGCGACAAAAGGAGTCAGTTGAGGTGGTTCATCTGATTAGGATGCCTCCTGGACACCTCCCTTTAGAGGGGTTCTGGGCACGTCCCACTGGGAGGAGGCCCCGGGGAAGACTCAGGACTGGCTGGAGAGATTGTGTATCCTCTTTGGCCTGGGAATGCCTTGTGGTCCCCCAGGATGAGCTGGAAACTGTCACTGGGGAGCGGGATGTCTGGTTTTCTCTCCTGGACCTGTTGCCTCAGTGACCCAACTGCAGATAAGCAGAGGAAGATGGAGATAAATTAAAGATGTTTACTCATTGTAGCACGTCTGACTATAGAAACGAGAGGTAAACAGTCTAAGGATCTAACTCAGCTGCCACTCCTAAAGGACTGTCCAGAAATGAAAATAAAATTAAATAAAAACTAAACAAAAGAAAACAAAAAAATGCTTGAAATTGTACAGAAATTAGTAATATTTTTTGGATTTATAGTGGTCAAATGTGTGTTTGTTGTTTCTGCTGTGTGGGCCACCTGTTTGAAAATCTATGAATGAAACATAAACTACAGTTTATGAAGTTTACATATGAAAATCACATGATTTTACTTGTGAAAATGTGAACATTAAATGAACATGTGGCATAAATGAAAGACGTGTCTCTTCTTTGAAAGTGAATTAAACAAACATTTGAAACACATTCTGTTCATGTTTTTTTTAAACATTCATGGAAACACATTTATTTGATCAGATGTGGGGAAACATCACATGTCTGTGTTCCATCTGTAAAGATAAAAATCTGTGTTTCACAGCCAGGCCACACAGGAGCACATGAATGAATAATGTGGCTTATATTCATGATAAAACACAGAACACTACGCTTTTTCTTTGCACATTACGATCGAATATGAAACACAAACAAATGAAGACAAACCAGTCATGTAACTCTCTGAATAGACAAAGTCAGGTGTATTTTTTCCAGAGAAATAAAACATTTTGCTTTGACTTCCTTTGATCCTGTAAATATAGATTGTCAGCAGAGCAGACAAAGATTACCGTATTTGTCTCTCAATAGACTTCCTCTTTTTCCTATCTGGATATGGTTTGCATAATGTTTTTGCAAAGATATTACATTTTTTGTGCTTTACCCTTTAAGTTAGTTTTCAAATCAACTTGTCACATCAGCTGTGTTCAGCTGATATTCATAGAACCCAGCAGCATGCAGAGGTAGGTTACAGATCTTTTAATTTTTACCACATAATTGAACAAACTTACTCTATTGTAATATCTAAACATAACCTGGAACAAAACAAAAACAAGCAAAACAAAACTGTGTTCATACATGCAGTGTTGTATTTCTAATTTGATACAGTAAAATAGTTGGGTAGTGAGAACGAGGGGAGAAACAGTAAGGGTGATACCTGTTTCTGCATTGTTTTAACTGTTGGGCAACAAATATTTTATTGATAAATACTTTATTCACCCTTTGCACATCCGATCTATACAAAAAAGTGCAAGATTGTAAAATTCAGGGAACTCTTTATGGATACTCAAGGATGGAGAAACCAGCTTTGTCTTTACGGTAATTTATTACAAAAATAGAAAAATTAAAATTCATTGAATTATGAATAAAAATAGTGAAAATGATTACATAACAGACAAAATTAGCAAAGGTTCATAAAATAGTGTAAAAGTAAAAATAAAATAGATTTAAGGGTTATTTATTCTAAGTTTAAGATAAGGTTGAAGTTGAAACCTTTTTAGAAAGAACACAATATATTTTCCCCAAAGGCAATATTTTTGGTTTTGTTACAGACCAAAGCATTTCAAAAGAGAAAAAATGTTTGGATTTCTCTTTGACATGGTGGCGAACACACAGCTGTTTACATCTGCTTATGAAAAA
Organism: Anablepsoides rubrolineatus; assembly: GCA_031762495.1. Classification (NCBI taxonomy): domain Eukaryota; kingdom Metazoa; phylum Chordata; class Actinopteri; order Cyprinodontiformes; family Rivulidae; genus Anablepsoides; species Anablepsoides rubrolineatus. Next base: position 6,445 of record JARVGW010061819.1, read on the forward strand.
AAATTAATAAAATTGTCAGTTAACATTTAACACTATTTTTATTTATCTGGATCCCCATTAGCCATTGCCGTAACAATGGCTACTCTTCCAGGGGTCCTTAAAAAAAGCAAAACAACATTTATTACCAAAACAATTACATACACTTAATATAATATTTATTTATTTATTTATTTATTTATTTATTTATGTTGATCTTGGATTTTATTGTTGATCTGCTTCTCTTGTCTTTGTTTTGTGGACATTGAGTCTGTGACAAAGTTTGAATATAAAACATTATCAATTCCTAAATGTGCAATTAGAACACCCTAAATGACAAAATAATGAAACAGCAGTCTTTTGAAAGCTCTAACATTTGTTATATTTAAAAATGATGAAGAAAGGGAATTCCATGTTCTCATTCTTCTAAAAATAACAGTCTTTTGTCCAGCATTAATGTTGTATGGTAAAACAACCTTCAATCAATTCCGGTCCTCGAGGTCCGCAGCCCTGCATGTTGTACTTTTTTCCCTTCTCTAACACAGGTTCTGAATTACCTCTTCCAAGTTCTGCAGAAGCCTGAACATCATCTATTCATTTAAATCAGGTGTGAGAAGAGAAACAAGTAAAACGTTCAGGGCTGCGGACCTCGAGGACCGTAATTGACTATCCCTGTTTTAAAGCATGCCTAGTGTTGAACATATGTTTATATGTGGCATGTCTGACAGATCAATGGTCCGTGCCAATGCATTTGACCACAAGATTTGCATGGAGGTTTTGTACCAAAATGAAACTTGTGAAGTTGTCACAGAAAACAGCTGAGAGCTGTGGTTCTGAAATGGTTTTGGATAATGTCATCACCACTTTGGCTCCAAGAGGTAAGTGCTTGTTCCTCCTCATTTAGTGGAACATTGACGAATGTGGATGCACCTTGGTAGAGCAGTAGGTCATGAATGATCCCAGAGGAACTTGCACGGCAGAACAGTTTAAAGCCCCACTTGTCTGGTTTGTTGGCAATATACTGGCGAAGTGTGCAAGCTCTTGTGCCTTTATATGCCACCATAACCTCATCCACACTATGCATGTGAGTAGATGGAATCAGAAGACATTGCTTGCGAAGCATCTCAAAAAGGGGGCAGATTTTGTAAAAGTAATCTGTGCTATTGTTGAACTGGTTGTCATTGAAATGAATGGATCTGCGCAATAGCTTGAATCTTTTCCTTGGCATGATATCTTCTATCAGGTTGTAATGGGAATCATGGTGCCAATAATCCTCCATGGCTGGGAAGCTGAAAACACCCGTTAAGAGCATCATTGCAAGGAAACGTTCAATCTCCTCAGGGCTGCAGTTGATTGGATCCCCCAATATCTGGGTAGAGTAAAGGTTTGTGTGGTGAGCAATATGTTGGATCATCTCATCCGTGAATAGTGTCTTGAAATACTGCAAGGGTGTCTTGGCAGCATCAGGAGCTTCAAATACAGGATCAGGAACATTGAATTAATCAATGTCTTCATATTTCCAAATTCTGCGAGTGGCATTCTTTGGGTCTGGAGGTGAGCATTGCTCAGGAGAGTCAACTGGTTTGGTTACTAAAAATCTTTTCAGAGTATTTTTTTTCTTTACGTCTCTTCTTATGGGGTGGTGTTTTTGAAGATGGGCTTGTGGCTGGAATCTCCTCCTCACTCATGGACTCAAAAGAAGTTTCATCTTCCTCTTGTGATAGTCAGGATCATATTTGGTCATCGTCATCGCTCAGATCAGCATCAGAATCTTCAGGTTGTTCTGGTATCAGAGCCTGAGATTTGTGATTTCTTGCACCATAAAAGGTTTTTCTGTCCATCTAGTATTTCTTGATAAAATTGAAGGAGATTAATGTGAAAAAATAGGCATATGGGTCAGTAAAGAGGTTGGAATAGTATAAGTCAGTAAGTGACTAACCCTATAACTGTATTATTAGTTTTGTGTCAATGCCATCATTATGAATGGACAAATCAAGTGTTTGGTAACGTGTTTTTAGAAAGTTATTTGACCTCCATAGCATATTTTTAAATCAAAATATTACTATATAATGTTTAGTAAAACCTTTGACATTGTAGTATGTTGAGAAAAATATGCCTAAATTCTACTCTACCAATTAGTTGACCAGAACGCTAAAGGGTTAACTGGGGTTTGTTTACAGAAAAACAGGGACAGTGTTTAGTTTAATTATTTTTCAGAGGAACATAGACTTGGGGGAAGACAGTTTCTTTAGGAGACCATTTTAGTCTCTGAAGGAGGAGAGGTTGACAAAGTCAAAGTTCTACCACAGGATAAGGATGTTATGCCACACATATATCACACGTGCATTTCTCAGAAACATACAGTATATGCTGCTAAAAGTATTCATTCTTATTTTCAATTTAAATCTAAATATGACCAATAATGTTATAACACATGGAGCTTCAGAAATGTGTGTCCTACCTGAACACACATTTATAAAAATGTGACAAACTGCACAATGATTAGATCCAGTGTCTCATTAAAATGCTGTGAGCAACTAAACAATTTAAACACACTTTGTCATAAATTCAATAAGCAGAACTTTACAGATGAGTTGCAGAACAAGTTTTTCCAACCACAAGATTGTTACAAAATCCTCTTTGTGTTCAAATAGACTGCCATCTGCTGGTTGTGAAAGCTTTGAGCATTTTCACAACTCAAACTGTTACTGTAAAAAGAGATTTTTTTTAAATTTATTTTAAAGAAGGTTTTTAAAACAGAGAAAGCAAATATGATGAGTTGTGATAATTACAAAAATAAAATTTCAGTCAAAGGTCAAAAAGTGATTACTATCAAATGATCTCCACGTCTGTTTTGTCTTGTTGTGTTATGAATTATGGAGAGGAACAAAGCTCCCTCCTGTGGAGGGAACAAATACAAAAAGAATAAAACTTTAAAATACAAAGACAGTCTTAAGATAAAACTCATACCCTGTCACCCTCACTTGTTATACTTGTTCAGCCATCTCCACTGAACTTTCTGTTTTGTTTTTCCTTTTATAAAAAATAAATAATTATAAACGTTGTTATATTTATAATAACTATTTTAAATTTAGTTTTTATTTTAATCTACAAACATACTTTGCTTACTTCAAATTTGACATTTATGATATAAAATGAGAGTGTTAAAGGGGCTATATCATGTAGACTCAACTTTTTTTGAGCTTCATATCATGTTATAATGTTATCCTCTCATCAAAAACATGCCCAGAGTTTTGTTTTGACTCATTTGTGCATGTTTAAGAAATCCTGTAGTGTCCTGAGGCAGCCAGGCAACGGAGCAAAAACGACTGGTTGGGCCTAGAACTGCCTTTTGGGATCAGCTCCTCCTCTGGGCTGTGTCTCCAAGCTGAGGTTCCTCATCACAGAACACACACACCCACCCGCCCCTGTTGAAATGGGAGAGACAGAAGCAGAAGGAGGTTCTTAAAGAGACAGAGGCCGATTTCAATTTGTTTAGAAGCAGATATGATTGAAAGTTTAATATCTACACAACCCGCCAGGGGTCAGTGGGAGAAAAAAACCCACCAAAAAACGCTCCTTAATTACTTTCTGAGCAGATGAATGACTTTAGCTTCCACAACCACCTGTGGTTACTGTCCAACATCTCCAGATGTCAGTAATCCGTGCGCATGAATTTCCAGCGGCTGTTTTTTGTTTTTTCTTCCACTGACCCCTGGCGGGCTCCTTAATTTTCTATTTAAACATATGTTACGTACCCCTTGGCTGTCTAGGAGCTGGGGGACGCAGCAAATAAAAGAAACCGGGCAATGAAGGAACATAACTCAGGAGGTTGAAAATAAAGAATGATTTATTCAGTGAAAAACAAAGAGACCTTTAATGGATGACAACCTGAAAGGAAAATGGGAGAATTATCAATAATTTGAAAATAGGGAGGACAATTACTAACCCCCCCAACTCCCATAAACAACAAGGGGCGCCAGGACCCACAGGGTCAAAAACTCACGTGGCTCAGCCACCAACTAAAACAAACTAATCTCTGTGCACCAAACACCAAAGTCACAAAACTCACCCTACAGGATGGGGAACCAGCACACCAGAACCTCAGGTCCCTGCAGCAGCCCACCAGTACTCCACAACACCAGCAGACAGTCACCAGCAGCTCACAAGCTGCCCCAAATGGCCATAGGCATCGAGCTCAGCTTCACACCAGGCCTTATACTCTGCTCATCAGAGGGCAGAGTGAAATCACCTGCACCTGCTTAAGCTGCTTGAGCTCAGCAGCAAGTAAAATTAAAGAGAGACATACAGGCAGACACCACTGCATGTAACAACATATAAAAAACATTTTAATAACAACTTAATTAACAACAGAAGGTGACATAGTTACTTTATATTGGTAATATATGCCAGAGAAACACATAATATTGCCCCTTTAAAATCCAAATTCATTACACTAGATGCAATAGAAAAAGAAATGATTTTTTTACTAATTCAGAAAAATAGCAGTAATATGTTTTTATTTATTTGTTTTTTATTCCTCTTACGGTGATTTTATTTCACAACTGTTTGTCAAATACACACAACTTTTCTACCTACGGTATATTGTTTCTGTCCACAGAACAAAGTGCTGGGTCTGGGTTCTCTGGTGGATAATGCTGTGTTTTGTGTATCAAAGTTCTTCTGCTGGCAGTGAGTACAAGTTTGATTGCCAGATGTGTCAGCAAATTATCGTACTATACTTTGATGAAACTTTCATAAAGTAATTACTGAATTTACAAATACAACTGGAAAGGTTTTGTGGTCAAACTGCTTCAAGATGGCCATCACAGCTCGTAACTGTCTGCATACACAAAACGTCTTTAACTTAGACTGAAGGTTGATGTGGTTGTGGCTGACAGACATAATAATGAAGCTAATAAATTGTATCAGGTTGCACATAAAGTTAATGTTAAAGTTTGACTAAATCGATTCACAAAATGGAGATCTGTGATCTTAGTGGGATTTGTCTGGTTAAGTAAAGGTTGAAAATAAAGATGTTTGTATTGTAAAATTCTGACATGAAGGTGCCAGGCAACATGCAAGGAATGACAGGCTGTAAATTTACTTATGAATCTGTCCTCACATAAAAAAATATATATATATTTTTCAAAATTCAAACCAAAACATTTTTTTAGGTCATGAAGATTGCAGTACAACATCAACAACAACAACAAGTAAAACAACAACAGATAAATCAACAACAAATACATGTCTTTACAAAATATCTTGTAAATTTTTAACAGCATTAATAAAGTAATCATTGACTGTACATCTATCCCCTTACCTTTTGAAGTCAACCCACTTACAGGATTTCAAAGTGCCACAGGAGAGCTCAGACAAGCGTATACGAAAGGAAACCATGACAGCATCGTCAAGTAAACTTTACTTACTGTATTTATATCAAACATTAAAAAATACAAGACGTATCTGTTACTCTGCTAATCACTAAAATTGTTTATATTTTTTCTTTTTACTGTCTTTGTCTTTTTCTACAAGCGCAATTATGAAACTGGAAAATGTTTTGGAGAAAATCAAGGTGATTGGGACAACATACTTGACTGACAAAGAAATTGCAGCTGGCTTATGTAAACCCACTGGTGTTGTTGGTGCTCTCGAAATTTATGCCAGTGACTCAGAGGTAACATTTCTGTTTAAGATGAATCTTTTCATTTGTCCAATTTGGTGTCTTTATACTGAAAGGCTGGAAGATCTCTTTTGTTTGTATCCATACGAATCAAATTAAAAATATGAAGTTCACCTCCATAATTCCACTATAAATCAATAGCTTGTGGAAACACCTTTAGCAACACTAACTTGAATTGTTGTTTTCTGTTGGGCAGTAACAGTCTCATGTTTTGGCCCACTCTTGGCAACATTGTTTAGGCTCATTGAAGCTTACATGCATTTATTTCTGCACACTTTATTTGAAGTTCCACCTCAATGTTTCAGTCAAGTTGTCTTCTGGACAATCTCTACTTTGGTCACATATGAGGACATTAGTCTGGCAATAATGTGGTTCAGTCAAATTCAACTTTGCTGGGCTGCAGTAGCTTGGTGGTCTTTGCCAGTGTGCTACAATCCTGGGGTCGCTTGTTTGAGCTCAGATTGTATCATGATTAACAGGGTTCCTCCAGTTGCTGGACCTCCCATGTGAAACTGCTTACTGTGATGAGCCCTGAAGAAGAGAGCAGCTGATAAAAATTTAAAAGATAAAATTGAGATTCATCTTTACAAACTTATATTAGTCTGCTGTGTTCATTTCAGTGAGAAGACAACGCTTTCTGTTTTTTACTTTTTGTTTTTCATACCGATGTTTAATGCAATAGTTTTTTTCTGTTTCTGACACTGATGTAGCTGAGGTTTGAAACAGATGTGCCTGATAGAAAAGTAAAAGTCCGCCTGCCAAAAGAGCTGGTTGATGGACAGGACAACAGCATTGTGTTCTGCAATATTAATCTTCCAAATGAGGTGAGAAATGAGCACAAATTCTACATTACTCTCAGTAACCTGGTTTTACTCTGTTGTTCCCTTTATTTTAAATATAAAGTTTAATCTTACAAGAATATTGAGTTATGATATTACATAAAAACATTATTCTTATGGTCATAAAAACCTCACATTTGAAAAGTCTAGAAAAATACTTTAAAATATAATGTTTGTACCAGGAAAGATAAAACCACAGCTTTTAATTATACACTAATGTCACATTATAATTACAGGCTATAATACAATATAAATACAAATACAATGTGTGATTTTGTACTGAGCAGATAAAAAAGTTAGTACGTGTTTATTATTTTTTAAATCTATTTTTTGTTGTAATAACACAGTAGAATAGAAAGCTACTGATTACCAAAAAATGTCTCTGTTAAACTTTCAGACTAACTAATTAAATTTTGTTTTCCAGACTTCTTTAAACGATTCAGACAAACTGTATGAGCACAAGCTGTTTGGCCTGAGTGTGATTGGCACTAACACATCAGGATTTAAAGAACGAGTCAACATCACCGTGAACATTACTGCAGGCGTGAATGTAACTAAAAATAACTAAACTAAATTAAACATAAGAAGAGATTTTTGTCCTATAAAATAAATGAACATCATATTGGATAATAACTCCACCTAAACCTGGAATGTTTTTTTCTGCCATAGAAAACCCTCAAACCCCAGTGTGTGTACTTAGGCAAAGGTGAGAGTCAAACATCATATCAGTGTTGAGCAGTAACTTCATTATATACAGTATGTTGTAAAAATGATAAATTAGGTTTAATGTGGTCTTGAGATAAGTTGATGTAGTTCATGCAGCACCATGTGTGGATCTGTTTGACTTCCCAGGGTTTAAAAGTGATGGCTGCTGGACTCTGTGGGAAAATGATCAAAATCATGTAACTTGTTCTTGTGATCATCTCACATACTTTGGTGTACTCATGGTAGGAATTAAGTTACTATTATTATTATTATTATTATTATTATTATTATTATTATTATTATTATTATTATTATTATTATTAGTGAACTAAAAGCAGAGACAACAAAGCAGGTACTGTTAACTCTGACATAAGCACAGTACCTGCATTAGCGCTGTCATTTGCAGGTAAAACAATTATAAAATGTAAATATGTGATAAAACAAATTTATAAACATTACAGAATTGAAACTTGTACAGAAAAATGTAATAGAGCAAAGAAATACTTTATCTGTTGTTGGGAACCAACAAAACAATAAAAACAGCCCTAAGCATGGGTTTTCAGGTTTCAATCTGCAACATTTTGTGAAATGTTATTTTCTCCACAGGTGTCTGTGGGAAACCTCCCATCAGGCGACCAGAAGGTTCTGTCTTACATCACTATTGTTGGCTGCAGCATTTCTCTCTTTGCTCTGGTCATCACTGCTCTGATCTTCATCGCCAACAGGTAATGTTCTTTTCCACGGTGGATGACATTCCTGTTGGCACTCAATATTATTTATTAAATTTTGGGGGGTGGGGGAGTTAGCTTCAGATCTGCTTTGGTTAAATTTTATTTGTGCAAAATCTCAGAAAAACATTGTTTTGATTGGTAAAACACTGCCTCCTTGTGACTAAACCTACAACAAACATTTATTTAAACTGAGTACAATAAATATGCTAAACTGTTAATAGAACAACATTATAACACAAGTAATATTCTTCTTTTCAAAAAGAACAAACCATATATTGATGCACTTAAAACCCTGTAAGTGATATGCACCTAAGTGGGAAAAATATAATAAGTTTACCACATGGCTACATTTATCTGCCTTCATCTTTTCTTTACTTTAAACTACAAAAAATGCATTTTTTTTCTCTACTGTCACCTCACAATTACCTTCCAGTCTTTGTGAAACATGTATTTCATGACAAATCAGTCATGAAATCTGTCAGAAGTTGTTCCAACTGCTTCCATCTTCTGTCTGCAGACAACTCAGAGAAGATGATTCTAAGAAGATCCACATCAGCCTCTCAGTGGCTCTGATCCTCCTCAACCTTCACTTCCTCCCCAGTGAGGCTGTGGCAGCATCGTCCCTTGATGGGTTATGTGTTTACATGGCTCTTGGTCTTCACTACTCCCTGTTGGCCACTTTCAGCTGGATGGCCTTAGAGGGTTTCCATCTCTATCTTCTGTTGGTCAAAGTTTTCAACATCTATATCAGGAGATACCTGCTGAAACTCAGCTTGGTGGGATGGGGTGAGTGGCATCATCTGAGCATGGAAATAATGAGACTGAATCATTTAACTAAAGAAATATGTTCTTGTGTTTCAGGTGTTCCTGCAGTCATTGTATCTGTGGTGGTGATCATAGACAAAAACTATTATGGTTATGTCCCTGTGAACATGTCTAACCCCAATGGTTCTGAAATGTAAGGAATGCAATTGCTTGTAACCAGTACAAGCTAGATTAATAACTTTTATAAGTTTTGCACATTTTTTACACACTTTTACACATGCCTTCAAGCCTCATCATTTGAATGTCAAAAAAGTTACAAAAAAAGATAAACATATAAATTTGGTTAATTTTTTTATGACTAAATCTTTGTTAACATCAGAAATGTTTTGATTCAGTTTATTTCAGGTAAATGTTTAATATTATAAGGAGTATTTTTATATATTTATTTGTTTAATCATTTGTGTGTGTGTTTGATGTTGTCTGTGCTTACTTTCTGCATAGCTGCTATATAACCAAGGACTCAGTAAAGATGGTGACCACAGTGGGATTCTTTAGCCTGGTGTTCCTCTTCATTGTGATCATATTCATAGTGATAATCAGATGGTTTATGGCTGCACACTCCAGCAGAGGGGTCAGTTTTACTTTTTGTATCATATTTCCCAGCAAATAAAATATTTTTGTATTTATCACACACTACCATGCCTGTCAGAAAACAGTGATTCAGTATAAAAGGTTCAGAAGGCATGATTAGAAAACAAATTTTATTTTCAGTTCCAGCTTTAGCATTGCTTTCACTCTTCACACAATTTAGGAATGTCTAAATCTATCATTCTGTGTGTGTTTTACTTTATATTTTGAGTCAGGGTGGACGGAGTGCACGTAACACAGCCAAAAAAGAGTTTTGCACCGTGTTGTCATTGATGGTTTTGCTTGGCATCACCTGGGGTCTGATATTCTTCTCATTTGGCAAACTGACCACTCCTGGCCTCTATGCCTTCAGCATTCTGAACTCCCTGCAAGGTCTGTACATGCCTACAAATACAAATAATAAAGTTGAATGGGACAAACAAGTGTGATACTGTGTTTATCCTGTCCTTGTTGAGGCATTCTACGTTTCCTTTAAAAAATATTGCTAATTCATATGACTGTAGATATATTAATCTAAAGTGTTTTTTATGCAGCATGACTGGTTAATAACAGATCCATTTGTATATTTTGCATGATTATTTTTTTCTACCATGATTAAATATTCATCATGCATATTTTTCTTATTTTCTTTACAGGTTTCTTCATCTTTATTTACTTCATATTGTCTTGGAAAAAGACCAAAGACTTAGCTGCCACACAAAGCAGTAAAACAATTTCCACCGGCACCAAAACTTGAACTCACACAACATTTCTCCAACAGAGACATGTTCATTCATCTGTGTATATATCCACCCATCCACCCATTTTTGTTGTGCATTTTTCCTTTGGTCACAGAGGAGCTGGTTCCTCTCTTCAGGTGGATGCATGTCAGAATTATTAATATTATTATTAATCTGACATATCATGTTCATCACTGCACCATGCACTGCATTACAGATGACGCCAACCAAATGTAATTTTTTAGGAATTAAAACATTAGGTGCTTATTGTTTTTATACAAAAGCTGCATCATTTTATGTCTTTTTAAGAGTAAATAAATAATAAATTTGCTGTATTTATTTCCAATGGCTTTTTCCAAAGTTATTAAAAACATGTGATGTTACAAAAGTTTGAGAAGTTTTTATTATTTTTTCATGAATTATTTTTACGTTTTTGAAGTACCTCAGTACTTTGAGATGGTGGAATCATTGTTTTATCTCAAGGACATCAGCACATTGCAGGAGCCAGGTTTAAAACGCCAATCCTCCTAACTGAAGGACAAGCTCTTTTGAGAAAAAATATCTCCAAACTGATTAACCTGTACATTATTTAGATATAAAATGCTCCCAAAATATGAATATCATGTCTATACTATGACATATCTCAATAAAAAATGTGACTAGATTTTTGTTACTACCTGACACAATGTGTTCTCTACTAATTATTTGATAGATATAAATGAAATATATATATATATATATACATATATATATATATATATATATATATATATATATATATATAAAGTCAGCTAAATTATGAGATCTTGTTTAAGGTGTTTGCGATTTTCATGTATTTTAAAGACATGACTTGATGATATTTTAGACACAACCTCACAAATACAATTTTAGAGGTTCAATAAAAAAAAATGTATGTTCATAATTATTTTAATTCAATCAGAAAACACCCCTAAAGCTCCAAATGTCCAAGCCTAAAAACTCATGGTTTTATAACCATGGCTTCAGCTTTTGCTGATATGAGGTTGTGTAATATTTTGTTAGAAAAACTGTCTAATTGAAACAGCAAATCTTTAGAGCAGTTAAGTTCTATTAAATGACTGATGAGTTATGGGATTTAATGCTGTTGTTAGGGATTTGTCCATCAATATATGCTCCCTTAGTTGTTCTTTATGATGCATGATATTCTCACTAAATTAGACGAAGGTGAGTGGAAAATACAAACAGTAGAGATTTAGAACTCTCTTTAGTATACTTTAGTAATACTTGTGTTTTCTATATTTAGCTTTCTGCGATGTGCGCACCTCTGACTGTGTGACAGATTGACAATCTTGCTGAATAAATCTGTAATCAACATTTTGAAGTTGAGTCATAATTTAGACTGCTAAATTCATGACAACCTGGTCAACAATAAACTGAGCTGGCTCAAAGGCCCTTCATGCCCCTCTCTAAGCTCAGGAAATAGATTCATGCTGAGGTAGAACAACTCACCCATCTTCATCACAATCTTCAGACAATAGAGGTAAGGAAAGTGCTTGGTGTCCAGAACCCTGCATGATAGATCAAACACTTCATGGGCTAAGTGTGGACCATAGAAGTACTGCTGGAGTTAGTCTTGATCACGAGACCATGTGAGCTACGGTAGCAGAAGCGGTGCTAACCAGTATGGGCAAGAGTCTGGATTTATCTTAACTGTCCATACAGACTTGGACAAAATTGTTGGTAACCTTCGTTTAATGAAAGAAAAACTCACAATTGTCACAGAAATAACTTGAATCTGACAAAAGTAATAATAAATAGAAATTCTATGAAAATGAACAACCTAATGTCAGACATTGCTTTTCAACCATGCTTAAACACAATTAAAATATAATATAAAATAATGTGGCCAAAGGGTCATGTTAAATCAAGGTGTGTCCACTAGTTAGCATCACAGGTGTCCACAGTCTTGTAATCAGTCAGTGGGCCTGAATAAAGGGCTACAGATCCTCACTGTGCTGTTTGGTGATATGGTGTATACCACACTGAACATGGACCAGAGGAAGAGAAGAACAGAGTTGTCTCAGGAGAATATTATAGACAAGCAGGTTAAAGGTAAAGGTTATAAGACCATCTCCAAGCAGCTTGATGTTCCTCTGACTACAGACGCACATATTATTCAGAAATTTAAGATCCATGGGACTGTAGCCAATCAAAGAGACGGATAAAATGAATGGTAACAAAGGAGCCCAGAAAAAACTTTTAAAGAGATTAAAAGTGAACTTCAAGCTCCTATATGGACAGATGAGACAAACATGGAACTTTTTGGCAAGGCACATCAGCTCTATGGTCACAGATGAAGAATAAAATGAAGCATATGAAGAAAATAACACTGTCCCTACTGGGAAACATGAGGATGCTCTATTTCAATTCAATGCCACAATCAAGTAACTATGTACCTTCAGTTGTTATGAAAATGCTGTATTAATCAAACAGAAATCTGACTTTGCACCAAAGTCTATTTAAATGCTATAAAATTGGCCTCTTTCTCTTTAAAAAACCTCCTACCGTTTCTCATACCTTCTTCACAACAATCCTTCGATGGAAGGGTGTTCTGTCATGAATGAGTCAAAGCAACACTCTGGGGATGATTTTGAAGAGGGAATGACTTATCATATTTGCATAATACCCCCTTCTAAAAATAACATAAACAAAATTGTTATTAATATTTTAGTGTAATAAAAAATGATGGAAACCTGTGTGAGTTATGGATGTACCAACTGAAGAGAAACAGGAAAACTGAGTAAATATTTATTAGTTTTTATGACAGGTAAAAAAAATAATAAACATACTTTATGAGTTGAGATGAAAAAGTTGAAAATATTGCACTCTCTCCAGCCACAATTTTATTTTATATTTATTTTAGAATTCATTGTGATCTTGTCATTTCTCGCAAAGCAAAAGAGGAAGCAGGTGTGTTTCTGTATTCTTCCTCTTTTTCCCCTCTCAGAATCTGATTTACATGTTATTTTTTATTCTCATGAAGGAACAGAATTTCAAACACAATGCTGTAACTTTTGCCCTGCTATAACATCACCTGTGTTCAGTCCTCTTCCCTCATTACCTTTGAACAAGAATACAGGAACATGCAGAGGTAGGCTTCCATTTTGTATGTGTTCAACACATTCATTTAGCAGATTTTATTGTTTTCTAATGAAAGATGTAGGAAATAACTATTGTTTAGGCAACTGGTGCCTGAGACAGAAAATAATGAAGTTGTGTTCAGGAGATTTCTTTGAGAATTGATTTATTAGTTCTCTTGTGCTTGTTACTAAGACTGAAAACCATCAAAAATGGTTAATTATCACATAATGGCGTTTAGCACTAAATATGATGATAAACCAGATATTTTCTGATTGTATTAAATTAATTTCTCTATTTCACAGGGTCCTCTATTGGTTGATACAATTTATCAACTTTTTTGTAGTTGCACACGACTTTGCAAGAACATCAAGTCAGGAATGTAATATAAAAAAAGAGAAATTACATGAACTTCTAAAGCAATGTGGAAAACAAGAACCAAAACTAAATGAATCCAGTCGGAATAATGTAAAACAAATTAATAATCAAAGTACTGCTCTAAACCTTCAAACAATATGTAAAATAGAGGACATATGTCAACATCCAAACCTATGTGAAAATCAGTACGCAGTGGAACTTCATTGTTTCGGCTCTTGTTGGGGTCAGTGTAATACCACAGAGTTTAAAAAAGGTAAGATAATTTATATACAAGATACCTTTTAATGTTCAATATTTGGCTTTTCTTTTGTATTGAGTGACTTGGTATGTCTAAACTTTTTATTGTTTTCTTTTTCTGTGTTTACTGTATGAAAATAATAAAATAATAATTTACTCTGCAGGAGTCCAAAAAGCCAAATGCTGCATGGAAGTTTTCAGTGATGCTTTGAAAAACAACAGCCATGATGGCATTGTCCAGTAAACATTTTGGTTTTATATCAAACATTTAAAAAGTATTTTGTATTACCACCCTAATGATTCAGTGTTGTTACATATTTTCTTTCACTTGGATTTATTTTTTCCACAAGAGCAATTGTGGGCATAGAAAAAATACTGGAGGAAATAAATGTGAATGAGACAACATCCTTGTTTTTAAACAATGCTGGGGCTGTTCTGTATAAACCCACTGGTGTCTTCAAAGGTCTTGAGATTCATGCCAATGAAAAAGAGGTAAAACAAATATTTATTTTTCTGAAATGATCAGAGCTTGATGAAAGCTTGTTGGTGTGTTGAAATGTTTAAGAACATTTCTGCCTGATCTCATATTACAAAAAGTCCAGTTAAGTCTGAGCCGAATGACTTTAAAGTCTGAACATACTCCTTTTGAAGCTCAACAGTCGACGCGCGGTCACGTGGTTGTTTAGCGTTATCGAACAGCTTTCATAGCCCCTGAAACTCACTGTTCTGAGCTCCTGAAAACCCCCTCTTGGTGTGATATATGTCACTGTATGAGGTTTCTTCCTATGGAGTCTACAATGTGGGAAAAAAAGTATTTCTCATCACCAAATGTTATATGTGCACAAATCTGTCTTGTTTGAAGTTCCACAGTTTTTATCAGACAGAAACCTCCATGCACAATGTCTGTTTTATCTCCATTAGTTTTTCTTGGTTTGACTATCTTTATAAGTTTCTGCTTCCTGGTAGCCTACAACAATCAGCATTTGGAAGTAAGTCATTTTTTATTTATTTATTTATTTTTAACTGAGTGGTTGAAGCAAAATGCAGTGTCCGAGTGCTTTCAGCACAAACAAACACTCCCATGAACTTCTGACCATAAAAACAATAAGTTCTTATTTGGAGGGGGGTAAAAAGTTTGGCCAGCAGGTTGTTACAAATGGGGCATCTGAGTCGACGCTGAGAACACGATGACTTAATTTTTGTCATCAAACTGCGACAATCAAGTACACAGTATGCTGCAGGCAATCTGCTCAAATCGAGCTAAACTGTTGCATGATGAAAATTGTGTATTTCTGTTCGCTTTGCCGACATTTTGACACCTTCTTGTTGCAACCAAACTTTTTTCCCCATACGCATACGAACTTATTGTGTGATTGGTCAGATGTTTGTGGGAGTGTTTGTTTGTGCTGAAAGCGTTCAGATGCTGCATTTTACTTCAACCACTAGCTTAAAAAAATGACTCGCTTCCAGAAGCCAACTGTTGTACCAGGAAGCAGACATTTACAAAGATAGTCAAACAGTCAAAAACTCATGAATGGAGATAGAACAGATGTGCACGATGGCATCTCACTGATAAAAACTTAGGAGCTTTTACCAGGACAGATTTGTGGACGTTGGGTAACTGGTTTTGACCTTTTTTCCCACATTGTAGACTCCAGCGGGAGGAAACCCTACGCAATGACTTATGATGCAGTGGGAGGGGTTTCCCTGGAGCTCAGCATGATGGGTCTCTGGGGCTATGGAAGGTGTGTGCGAAAACAAACACCAAACAACCACATGGCCGCGCATCATCAGGTCAAGTGTCAAGCAGCCATACTGAAGCCTTCTGAGTCAATTTCAGCAGTTCAGAGGCAGTGTGAAGGTGTGAAGTAGGCTTTAGCCATAAGATTTGTTCTTGCTGCACATTCATGTTTGATCAATGGTCTTTTTGATACAAACTGCACTGTGCATTCACATATAATTTTGTTTCTTGGTTCTGGCTCTGACATAGGCAAAGTTTAATGTCGAGGTGCCTAACAGTAAAGTGAAAGCTGGTCTGCCGAGAGAGCTGGAGGCTGAAGGGAATAGAACCATCGTGTTCTGCATGGTTCATTTTCCAAATGAGGTCAGAACTTTGAACATTACACACATACATTTACCAGATCAGTTTTAGCTCCTCCTCCTCCCCCAGTAACATATGAAGGTTTACATAGAATGCAGTGAATTGTAATAAGAATTTATTTTTTTTACTAATGGTAGTTAAAGTAAAGGGGATTGCATGTACAGGAAATAGGAAGTTGTTTCAGTTAAATACGTTTTAATGTCACGCCACAACAACCTGTGTGGGGTTTATTTTCAAATGTTGACCTAAATAACTAATTATGAGTCACCATTTATTCTGCATGCTGACTGAATGACTGATTGTATTTTGTTTTGCAGACGGCTTTGAAAGACTCAGACAAACTGTATGATCAAAGGTTATTTGGTCTGAGTGTGCGTGGCAGGAATGTTTCAGAACTTGTGGAACGAGTCAACATCACTATAACTCTTGATACAAACATAACTGTAACTATAAAATTTTATCTTTTGTAGTATTTTATTCCATGTTCTGTTATTACTGAAGACTATACAAAAAGCAAAGGTTTTGTAAAAAATAAGTGGTGAACATCTAATATTATCCACATGTAAATCAGAATAAATGTTTTTAATCACAGAAAACCCATAAACCCCAGTGTGTGTTCCTAAATACATCAACCAGAGGTAAGTGTCTAATTTTATTAGGTTAAAGCTCAGAAGTCACCAAATTATGAATAATGTGGATCCTTTTGACTCACCAGACTTCAGCAGTGATGGCTGCCAGACCCTGTGGAAACAAAATCAGACTCACGTCACCTGTTCCTGTAACCATCTTACATACTTTGGTGTGCTTATGGTAGGAATGGACTTTTTTATTATAACAATAAAGAACAAAATACAAATTAATTGGATATCTCTGACACACACATATAGCTTTGTTTTTCTCAGTGAACATCTCTTTAAAGGCAGAGTAAGTTATTGAATACTGTTCTCATGTGCTCCAAAGTCCACTGTATGATTTGTATAATTTTACAAAAACTGAAAGTAAAATCATGAGATTTTATCAAACAAAAATGTTCAAAGATACAGAAACATTTGTCCTGCCTGCAGTCCAAACCTGTCTCCCACTGAAAACATGTGGCACATAATGAAGTGCAAAATACAACAATGGAGACTCTGGACTGTTGAGCAACTGAAGTCATGAATCAAGCAAGAATGGGAAAAAAAATCCACCTACAAATCTTTAACAAATAGGGTCCTCAGTTCTCAAACACTTATTGAGTGTTGTTAAAAGGACAGGTGATGTAACACAGTGGTAAACATCACCCTATCCCAGTTTTTTTGGGGTTTTTTTTCAAACATTTTGCAGGCATCAAATTCGAAATGAGTGAAAATTTGCAAAAAAAAATAAAAATAAACTCTAAAGTTTATCCATTTAAAGTTTATCTCTTGACATGTGTAGCACATGTGTTTCATCAATGTAGTTCTGTTCTGAACCAATATACTTCATTTATCCATTTAAAGTTTATCAGGTCAGGTAGAAAAATGTTTTAAAGTAAAATTTAGTAACAGTTTTAGCTATCCTTTTATTGCTCATGGTTCAACTGTCTTTAAAATATTGAGGTAGTTTAACAATGAAGAAAAGTCCTTGTCGGGTAACACTTCTAAGTATTTTTTGTTAAAAGTCTGCAGTTCTGTTAATGTGTAGTTATAGTTGGAGGACTCAATGCACGCTTGATAGCTTGTAATGAGTACCATTTAAACAAATACTTATCACATTTTTTGACAATATTTATTGATTTAATTTAAAAACAAACAACTTTACATACAAAAAAATACATACATAACAAATAAAAATGAAAGGTAGCAGAAACAAGAAAAAAATCATATAATATCTGCCTTTATTTAAAAAATGTATATATATTAACTATAATAATAATAATAATAATAGTTTCAAACAATAACAAAACAAAAACGTCGGCTACTAAACAGCAGCTCTTATAAATACAATTGGTGAGTTTCATGTTTCTTTAACAAATAATTTTTTTATCATTCTTTTAAACAAATTAAATGAGCCAGCATTTTTACAATCACTATCCAGAGTATTTCATAATCGTATTCCTTGGACTGAAGTACATCGGTCCTTTAAATGTATTTGAAATTTTAGGTTTTACAAACATTTCTAATCCCTTCCAATTATAACCACTTTCTCTCTTAACAAAATGTGATTGGATGTTTAAATGTAATACATTTTTATGAACCTTATATATAACCTGCAAAATATTATAATCAACCAACTCATAAAACTTCAATAATTTCAACTGATAAAATAATGTATTTGATGGGTGATAGTAGTGTTTTCTAGTGTTAATTCTTAAGGCTCTGTTCTGCAAAAAAAAAAGTTGTTTTACATGCTTTCCCCCAGACTTCAATACAATATATCAAGTGTGGAACAATTATTGCTTTATATAATATAAACAGAGCTTTATCAATAAAAAACTCCTTTACTTTGTAAAATACTGCAATGGGTTTGACTATTTTTGTTCTTAAATAATTTATGTGAGATTTCCGTGTCAGCTTTTCATCAATGATGTCACCCAAAAACTTCACCTCACTGACGCTACAGATCTCAACACCCTCGACTCTAAATGAAACATTGGCAGTTTTCTTTATATTACTGAATATCGTGTAATTAGTTTTGTCCAAATTTAATGAGAATTTATTAACCCTTGTGTTGTCTTGCGGGTCAAAAGTGACCCACTACCACGTTTAGCTGTAGAAAAAATACCTTAAACTTTATTTTTACAACTTGAAATTTTATGACTTTTCCTAAAGGGACCCCATCTTTAGAAAAAGTGATACTTTG
>JARVGW010063334.1:0-25053 GCA_031762495.1 Anablepsoides rubrolineatus
TATTATTTTCAAATTCAATCTCATGTTAGTTTTGGTCAAAGCTTCAAAAAGCTGCTGCAGAGGGACCAAAGAGCCGTATGTAGGCCCAGATCCGCTGGTTGCAGACCCCTGTCCTGGAATTAAACAGAAAAGTGCAAAGCTCCAAGCTGTTTAACTAAAGTGAGTTGCTTTGCTGATGTGACCTGAACTCACATGTTACTCACCCGCCCTTTCCTATGCCTGATCGTTGTTAGGGTCTTTGTTAGTCTGAACCACATGAGAGATGCTCAGGTCACATGCATGAAGGTGAAACCCAAACTCAGCAGGGTGCTGTACACAGTTCAGTCCTGAGGAATAATCAGACCTCTATACAAGGAAAATTAAACAACCTCTGCACAGATACACAGAAGAGGTAAAATCTTCACTGTTCACACTGCACAGATAAGGAGAATATAGATGGTTTAAATGAGGGTAAAAGGAAGCAATATATGATGACAGACAAAGACCAACATACGGTATCCATATTCAATATATGCAATGTCATTTTAAATCTAATCTAATCCTCAGTTTCACTTTGATTTGCTCATTTATGCATGTGACCAAGACATCTTTCATGTAGTCCAGACCAAAGGAGGGAGGGGAAAAAGCAGGTGAGTTCAGCTCACTTCAAAGGGGAAACTTAATACAGTTTAGAAGCTTGAAACTCCATTTTTTATTTTGAATTGAGTATGAAATGAGTCACATCTTCACATTTTCACACTAACATTTCCTGAGGGAGTGCACAGACCTGGCTCCAGAGGAATTTAGTTGGGGGGGCTCTGGCTTATTTTTTGGAGGGGGGGCTCGTAAATAGTTAATTTAATATAAATGCATTAATAAACATTTATGCTACATTTTAACTGAAATAACAGTAATTTAATAACACACACACACAGTGACATGTAAGTGTGGATCAGTCACCAGAAAATGCTAAATAATTGTGGTCAGGTTAGCATAAACTTTAGCTCATACATAGCAAAAATCTTAGAAACTAATCAGCTTTGCATTATAATCATTGTTTAAAACACATTAACTCCAGAAACCTGAAGGCAGCTGTACATGAACCTCTCCTGAAATTACCTAATATTTATGAAAAATAATGAACATTTTTAACTTTACCACCCTTTATAAGCACAAAAAAAAGTTGTTTTCCTGCTTTGGCACAGCTGATTTAAATGGACAAGTGATTGACAGGCTTCTGCAGAACTTAAAGACCTGCTAAAGAGCAGGGAAACAACTAAAACATGCAGGATATTGGGTCACGAGGACCAGAATTGAAAACCAGTGGTTTAGAGCAGCTGCTCTTGAGAAGGTATGTTATTGTTTTGCTTTTCTGATAAGACCCAAGGCCTCAAACTCAGCCTGGCTGACGGGCTGTGAGAAGTTCAGATGTTTGAACAAAGCTTTTTAGAAGAGAATCAACATGTTCCTGCAAACTTATTCTGACCCCAATGATTGATCACTTTTTCCTTACAGGTTCATGATCAATTTTGGTAGAAGACAGACACACACATACACACAGAAACAGGCAAAAAGGCACCTTTCAAAAAAGTCGACAGATGTTTTTTTTTGTTTATAATGCCTGCCACAAAAGAGTGAAAGTGTTTGGCATATTCTGGGTGAAAGAGGATTTACGCCAACACGCTGGTTAAGTCAACCATTTTCATACAGATAATGATAATAGTAGAGGAGCCATTGTTGATAAGTTGAGTTGATGACTGACTGATAAAGAGTCACACATTAGTCACAGCCAAACACAAAAACAGACACACACAGTGATGATAACAAACACAACACCTCATTGTGTTATTATTGCTGTCCACAACTGATTCTTCTCTGCTTGTAAAAGGACATTTACCCCCACATCAGATTTGTTTTCATTAATCTCCATTTGAGTCAATGTGTCAATAAAAGTGATTTAAAAAAAGATAATATTATAATTGCGCACAATCACCACTCTGATTTTGAGCGTATCTGTGACAGCGTGACACGAGCTAAATCATCGCTGGCTCCGTTTTCGGTGCCAGGAAACTTCACACATTGACGTCTTTGCCCAACAGATTGAGGCTGCCGCGCTGAGGAACTCTCACAGTGTGATACTGCCGATCGGTGCCAAGCTGTCACTCACACGGGCGCGTGGATGTGTGCACGTACATGTGTGCATGAGCTGCAGTCAGTATGCTTATCCCTACATGGCCGCCTCATTCATTCTCCTGGTGCTTTGTTGTTTTTAGATCCCAGATTGGCGGCGAGTGCCGTCATCAGACTGTGGAAAACCTGGTGCTTTCTGAGGCCATTTGTGTGTGTGTGGATTCTGTGTAAATATAGATTACTGTCAAATACCTGCAGTCTGAAGGAACATTAGGTGACAAATAGACCAGTTGGATCATTTAACAGGTGTGTTGAAAACAGGGAGACATTTTGAAATGTGGGACGCATCATAAAGCTGAGCTTGAGTCTAATGCAAACAAATTTCAAAACGTTTCAGAGGTAAAGTGTGTCACTGCACTTTTCATTTGTTTCTTATTATACCTTCATAAACACGCCACTGTTTTGATAGAAATATTTTTGTCCACACAAAAACACACACATGTACTGTATGGTGCTGCAGCGTTGTAAAGTGTGGAGCATGCACATGTAGCTAAAATAAATAAAAGAACAAAAAAAAAAAGAAACGCAGATAAGGTGTGTTTCCATCAATTGGTTTGGAGCTAATCAACCAGGCTACTATAAACATAATTTCATCAGATTGTTTGTTAAACATGGCTGTAATAAACGGGGACTAGAGTTTTTGCCTCAGCGACCACCCGGGCCGCAATCCACTTGGACTGCCAGTACCCATCAGCTGCTTCCAGAGTCCCACAGGCCAAAAAGACCTGATAGGACTCCTTCTTCTTCCTGACAGCATCCCTCACCACCAGTGTCCACCAGCGAGTTCGAGGGTTGCCACCACAACAGGCACCAACAACCTTGTGGCCACAGCTCAGGTAAGCTGCTTCGAAAATGGAGGCACGGAACATGGCCCACTCAGACTCAATGTCCCTCACCTCCCCGGAACGTGTTCAAAGTTCTCCCGAAGGTGTGAGTTGAAGCTCCGTCTGATGGGAGACTCTGACAGATGTTCCCAGCAGACCCTCACTATACGTTTGGCCCTGCCAGATCTGACCGGCATTCTCCCCCACCAGTGGTGGGTAGCCCTAATCTAAATATTAGTTGCACTAACCCTAAAGCACTAACTCAAATATGTAGGTCCCCTAATTCTAAAGCACTAAAATAATCCAGTTGACACATGGGACATTCTTCAGTCAACATGAGACAATATTTACTGTGTGCAGCCCGCAGGCCACATTTGGCCCGTGGGCCTTGAGTTTGACACATGCAACCTTGTAGATAAGTGACACACATATGAACAAAATGTGTGACAGCTTTCACCCTCTACTGTGAACAATAATGTTTATCAATAACATTTATAGACCTCAGTTAGTGCTTTTAAAATCACCCCATAAATTTAGCAAGTACTAATCTACTAATGAATAAAAAAAATAGCAAAAGCCCTAAAGTAGTAATCAAGAAAGTAGTTCCCCTATTAGTGCTTTAGTGTTTTAGGGGAACTGTGCCCACCACTGTCCCCCACCATCAGAGCCAACTCACCAGCAGGTGCACCAGGTAATATATTAAGCATAATGGCCCACTCTTAAAACATCACATTCAATAATGCCAATAGCTACAGTCTTGAATTGTTTTATAAGTGGAACAAATTTAAAAATTATCCACTAAAAATCATCATAATGATAAGTTTGTGTCCTTGTCAGAGCTCTCATTTCTTTTATTTGTCAGAAACTTTAAATTTGGGGCAATTTTTATTTGCTAGTATAAAATTCCAGAAGAAATTAAAATTTGTCAGGATAAGTGAGAGAAAAAAAAACTTTTGCCCAGGCTGTTTATTTTGCTTCTGCCCTACATTTGTGATATATTTTGATTGTCTCAGGGTATTAGGGGTGTAATTACAAGCATTAGTTGGAGCTTTGGAAAACACAACCAGCTGCTCCTGACTCTAAACTCCCGCTGGTAATGATTACTCATCATTTGTGGATGATATGTAGTGCTAAGAATATTTGTAGAAATTACAAAGGCAGCAGTATCCAAACCAGAGTGGAAAACTAAGAATTCAGTTTTATAAAAGTTAACTTGGAAAGTAAAAGAAAAACCGTGCAACAAGAGCTTCACTACAAAAACAGCTTCACTAAAGCAACACTGCAGCTTTTTTCTTTATAAACATTGTAGTAATTAATGTCCAACCACATAATGCCCTTTCAGTAGGACACAGGTACATCACACTTTAAGATGGAGGAAGTTTGTAACATGCAGAGGTGTGTTCAGCTGTGTCTTGATTTGAGCCTGACTGATGTAAAGTGAAAGACAGTACACTATTTATTAACAACTAATAAACATGTATAAATGTCATAAGGGAGTCTTTTTGTAAAGTGTAAAATCATACACTATTTAAAAGACTCCCTTATGACATTTATACATGTTTATTAGTCATCATGTTTATTAGAACAGATTTGTCTCTTTCTCATCCTTAATTAATGCATAATTTATAAGGTGTTTACAGATAAATTAATTACCTATCTATAAACTATTTATAAGCCATCCATAAGGGGAGCCTTATTGTACAACAATTTTTATTATTAAAAATTAGTTTTTCCCACTTTTAATAGGAATTGTGCAAAAAAGTAAGGAAGGTTTGCTGTACAGCATGAGGAAATGTGGTGACTCTCTGCTGTAAGGTGTATGAGCTCTGCAGTGCAATGAAAACGGGTTCTCCCACTTTCTGACAGGGTATTCCCACTGGAGTTCCAGTAAAGTTTCAACTTGTAAGTGGGAAATTTCCACTTCTCAGTAGCTACAACTGGGCCACAGCAAAAGTCGCTGGTGAAAATGCAGCTAAATGAAGAATTTACACTGCAAATTTTGCTGGCTGTTTGTTACTTTTGAACCATGTGCACCTCCACCTAGTGATGGAATGTCATCATTTTGTGAGTACAATCATCAACATGCATTATGGGAAATGTCAACGCTAGCTTTAAAGCCTTTATTTTAATACATTAAAACAGCTTTGAAGCATTCGTGGGCCACATTAAAAGATGTGGCAGGCCACATTTGGCTCACGGGCCTTGAGTTTGACACATGTGCACACATGTGTAGTGGCTAAGCCTTGCAGGAGATCAGTTTGGAATTCACTTTTAACTGTGCATTACTGTAACAAACCATGATTTTCCCGTTTTCAGCTTTAAAACGTTTAGACCTAAGAATGATAAAATCACCATTTGTGCTGAATACAGCTGTTCTAAGATCCATTGAGACGTAAATTTAGTAATCTGTATTTGTCTGTCACAATCTTACACATTTTCCTCTACCCTAGATGCATCTTCTCTTGTATAAAAAACAACAGATCATTCATGAGCCAAAACCAAATCATACACTGAAATCACACCCCACGCACATGTGCTGGGCCTGGGTGCATCAGTCCACTTACTCCTACCTAATGGCTGTTGAGACATGTGCACTCTTGATTAATTCCTCTAAATGCTAATGTTGGTACAGAAATCACATTGAGTGCTTCATATTCCTAGAAATACATACGCACTAACGACTGATGAGATTGTTGAGAGGGTCTTGGTTTTATATGGACTTTTAGAACCTTTGCCACTAAAAAACTTAACATAACTTGTTTGTTGGCATCAAAGCCATTCGAGGATTTAAGTTTTGACTACAAGCAAATGTAAATTCAAGGCCGATTTGTGCAATTAGTCATGAAAGATTTATAAACATCTGAATTTGCCGCCATAAACTGGGATGAACTTCTTATGAAAGATCTTCATTCAACCATTATAATTCAATCAAATGTTCTTTCAGCTTGAAATCCAAAGTGCTATATAAGCCACATGTGATTTTCTGTTTTATTGGATAAGTGCTTATCAAACATTATGCTGCCTCTCCACGACAGCTTAAAAGGCTCATGAACAGGGCCTTCGTTGTTCGAAGCCTAACTAAAATGCATGCTATCGTACCAATGTTTGTCTACCCAGCAGGTG
This sequence comes from Anablepsoides rubrolineatus, assembly GCA_031762495.1. Lineage (NCBI taxonomy): Eukaryota > Metazoa > Chordata > Actinopteri > Cyprinodontiformes > Rivulidae > Anablepsoides > Anablepsoides rubrolineatus. The sequence continues at coordinate 6,117 of JARVGW010063334.1, forward strand.
AGTGAAATATGATAATCAGCTTTATGTCAGACAGAGGTGAAGCAGAGACTTTAGTCAAAGGCTGAATCAAGGAAACAGATTAGCAAACCAGTTAAAACAGATAATGTAATACTAGAAAAACCTTTGAAGACATTTTGAAAGGGTGTCAATGCAGCTAAAGCTCTATCATACATCAGCGTTCTCCAGTAAGCCTGACTAGGTTTTAAAAGAAAATGGGCATCAGAGCCACATCGAATGCTGAACATATGATTACTTTAACCTCTTAAGCCTCAAGGGGTTTTATTTATGTTTGAGCTCTAAATGCCATGCTGAAATGTAGTTGAGTGTATCTCAGCTTTTACAAACTCTACTTAAATAATTTTGGTAATTCCCACACTAGCTTCCTAACTAAATTAAACCAAAAATTAACAAAACTTACCCTTTAACTTATTTCAAAAAAAGTATCGCGCAAACCTATAACTTAAGTTTAGACGAGCCCCCAATTTGTTACGGCCTGGCTCTATAGGGCCATAACAAATAAAGGGAAGCAACGCATGGGAAAACTTCAAATTAAATTTATTTAACAAAAATCATGAGAGGCTGGAGAAAAAAGAACAAAAAGGAGAAGCCTCGCACTGAGAGCCAGCAGTGGATCTTAAACTGGATCTGAAGCTCTCCTGGAGACACTGGCCAGCTGCCTCCAGTTGCAATCAGCACCAATCAGGAACTCTGAAACACACAAGTGTTAGAGATAGAGCCAGAGGAAAGGCCTCGGGCCGTAACACTACAACTAATAGTATTGTATATAGAGGATAATTTTATCCATTCTAATGTTGGATATATGGCAAACAGTTTGACTGAAAAACATTTAAAAAGTCTGACGTTCTCTTACCAATTTCAATATTGTATTTTGGGACAACAATAGCACAACTAGTTCGGCCTGATGATGTTAGTAAAAATGAACTGAAATAAAATTGTGGATCAAACCTTTTGGAGTATATTTAGTTAACAGATTAACTGTTTATAAATTAAAATAAAAGTTGTTGTCAGGGGCAGCCCTATTTAATGTCATACCACCTAATTGCATTCCTGTCAAATTAGAAATGAAGACTCTTATTGAAAATTGTTATCCGGTTCCCTCCTCCTGTATTCAGTTCTGTGTAACACTGAAAAATTGTATTCAGATTAAACGTTAAAGCTCAGATCATAGGGAAGAACAAATAAAGGAACTCTTGTACTTTTATGCAAGAAAAAAAGCATAACCAAAAAACATAAAAGATCAAAGGACATTAAAAAATCATTCAAATAGCAGCAGTTAACAGAAAACCTTGTGTGAAGGCTTACATACTGTACATTTGCTGCTCGGGGGTGGAAATTATCAGTCTGCAGCAGAAGCATTCTTTCTGTACTGCTTTGACTGACCTGTTTGAACCTTTTAGAACATTAATGAAAGAAAAACATACAGTAGGGTATGATAAAAATGTTGTCCTTTAAAGCTTTATAAAACTGCAGAGTTTTTGAGAATTACTTTCAGCAGGAAAGAACTGCAGGAAGTAGAAGCTCCAATGTATCCCATAAATGGCTTTTTTTTTTTTTTGTAAATACATGGACATCATTTCATAGGTTCATGTGGCAGAGTGCCACAGGGGCATTGGCCCCATCTGAAATCTGATTGGCCCCCTAAAGTGCCCCTGTCCTGTCACTCATCTGTCCTTTACCCAAGACAGGCTGCAGTTCAAATTCCAAACAGTAGTGGCGCTAATGAGTCAAATAGCAAAGTCCAGCATGAAGCAAGCTGACACAAGTCTATTTCAATTTGAACAATCCTAATATTAAAAACTAATATTAAGTTCTTTTTTCTACTGAAGTGATTTTAAGAAAAAATTGAACAATCCTGCAGAAAAAGCATTATAACTGACAGTAGCTGTGTTTCTATTGCAAATGTGCACAAAACTTTGTCGATATTCTGTTAATATCGAAAAAACACAGTTTCGCAATTGCGATGTCTATTAAGTGAGAAATGCTAAAAAAGTCACGCGTGACTACGTTTGTTCTCATGATAAGTCGTTACAAACATGACGACCATGGATATAAACAATCATGCATATTGCTACCACGACACTAACGATCAGAGGAGACATCGGCGTCTTATCAAGGCTTTCGAGCGACAAGCCCCTTATACTTGGGAGCGGATACTTATGCTGCGTTTTCGGGAAATTGTAGTCGGTGAGTTTACTACATTATTTTACAACTTCGGTGATTTTACTACTACTTCTACTTCCTGTTGTTGTCTTTTTCGGCAGTAGAAACAGAATAATGTTGATCACGTGACTTCTGTGATGCGAAAGAGTGTTTCCTTTGCAGTCTTGCGAAATACACCAATTTCGATACAGCCAAAAAACTACCTCATTCTAGTGCAAATCCAAAAAAAAACAAAAAAACAAAAAAACACTGATGATAAAGAAATTAAGAAACTAATATTTCTAATATTTAGTTCTTGTCTACTGAAGTGGTTTAAAAAAAAACAAACATTTTGTCGAAAAACGTAAGTTTTTTCGAAATCGACGTGTTTCCATTGAGCAAATTTATTTTCAAAATTCTAATTTAAGCATTTTCATGGTCAATAGAAACGCAGCTAATGATGGCTGGATTTTCTCACAGGTTGTGTGTTTGAGAGTATTTTATTTGATGGCCTCGTATGCTGAAAAATACTACATCTGCCACTGGGGTGGGGGAAACCAGAGTAACCGCAGAAAATCCACACAAGCATGACGACAACATGCATACTCTGCGTAGATAGACCCCAGGTTCGAACCGGGGATCAAACCCAGGACCTTCTTGCTGTGAGGCGTCGGTGCTAACCACTGAGCCATTGTGCTGCCACAGCTAACTAATGTCTTAGTTTAAATTCTAAGACATAGTAGGTGGAAGGTGATATACAGTACATGTAGCCTATATTCCTTCAAGGAATGCTTGGCCCTCAGTTGTCTTCTGGCTTGGTTTTAGGCTTGAATTTTCCTTTATCACAGTGTACAATGTATATGTTTCTCTTTTTTGGACTTTTGTCGGACCGGATGTTAGTCTTAAAGAGTGAAGCTTACGCATAACAGAATGTTTGATTCATGATTACAACCAATTGTGTTGTGTTCAAGAAATCCCATGCACATTCTTGTTGTGAGTAAGATCAACCATTACTCATTAGTAATGGTTGATCTTACTCACAGCATGAATGTTTGTTTATATAATATTTGGTAATATAAAAAAGTTAGATTTTGTACACAGCAGGTAATGTAATAAATGGGATGAAAAAGAAGTGGGTTTTCCCAAGTGCTTTAAGATGAGTAAAGATAATGTAAAGATTGTTGACATTAGCCTGGTTTGATAATAACAATACATAATGGTAGATGACATCACATTCAAGTTTACATTGTTGGTGAATGAATCACTGTTGAACACCAAGCATAGTGCATATCTGGATGACCATCCGCTGTAGTTATACAGCTTTTAAAATGTCGTAAAAAAAATGGTGGGTTTCAATGAGAAGGTTATGTATAAAGCAAAAAGTTTCACTAAAGTTGAAACTGAATGAAGAATGAACAAGGTCATGTTTACTGCTGAATTTAATGCACTCTGAAAAGGCGAAGGGCAGGTGATAATGTTTTTGCCTGTGTGTGTGGCTCTGACTGTTGGCAAATATCATATAGATATTTTAATGACTCTCTCTCATAAAATAATGATTGGATGATTACCTTTTAGAGCCAACCTAATTCAAGATGGCTGCCACATCGAATCAAACTTAGTTTTAGGGTCAGGTAGGTACCAGAGAGGTTAATTTTAGGGTAAATGGGTTAGGCTATAAAGTGTAAAAAAATGAATGGAAGTCAATGCAAGGTCCCCACAGGGTTGAAAAACAAACGTGTGTGTGTGTGTGTGTTCTCTCCAGCAGCACCCGCAGTCAGCTCATAGCAGAGCAGAGTGTAGCCACACTCCGAAAAGCTTTGAGTAAAAGAGTATTTAAGTGAAATAGTTGAAAAACAAGTATATATGTGAGCTCTACAGGGTTATATTCTCGCCTAAAAACTTTCTAAAAGTTAGTTTTGTGACAAGGAAAAAGAGAAATCTGAAAATGTTCTCACAGCTTTATTTCCTGGTTTAGAGACAGCTTTCACCTGCAATGCATCATGGGATTGGTAGGTGAAAAAGGATGATTTCAAAGCAGCTTATGTGTTCAGACCCCCCTTTTTTAGGTAAATTGTGGGTCCAGGGGTGTGTGGGCACTGATTGATGGGCCTGATGGATAGCCCTTCATCAGAGCTAAATAACAAAAAAAAAAAAAATCTGAAGCCTCAATTTTTAATAGTTTTGGAGCTATAACCAATTTTGTATGTCCAGATACCCCTTTTTCAGATAAATTGGGGGTCTAGGGTGTGGGGGCCTGATGGACTGTACATACGCAACACCTACATATAAGATGTCTGTTACAACCGACTGGCCTCAGCCAACAAAAAAATGTTTGTAATTCAGTCAATTATACAGATATTGAGATAAAATTTGATGTGGAGTAAGCTGAGTGTCATTCACATCATATACTCTTTTAATGTTATTTCCAAAGTCAACCAACTGTTAGTGTATTACTTCTAAATATAAGATCATCTCAGTTCCAAACACTAGCATGAAAGCTGCAGGCAACATGCATTATTTTATATTTTAAGTCTTGTTGTCTCTTTTTGCTATTGCCAAGTATGTCAACAGTACTGAAATCCAGGTTTATTGCTTCCAGTGATTAATTCATCTCCATGTAACCTCCCTGAGTTTTACAAGGAAACATAATACCAAACTGGACCAGATCAGACAGGTTCTGCTCTCTGAGAGAAACGTGCAGTAAACCTCCTCTTCAGCTTGCAATCCTTTGTTGAGGAGTCTGAGAGCTCAGTTCTTTGAAAGTATTACCCTCTTGTAATGTGTTCCTCTTTACACGGACTCCACTTCCATGTATTTGCTCTTGATTTGTGCTTTGAACATTCCTTTCTCACTCAATCTGAAGACAGGAAGATAATTTCCACCCTGGTGATAGTTAACAGCGCACACTGACGTCACAGTCCCAAGAGTGTTTGATAAAAATCATCCACCACATGGCACATGTTTGTCGAGAACACGCCATGACAGTAGTTGATGAGCACTCCTGTAAAATTAAGCTATCAAAGGATAAGCATGAACACACCCACATGCTCTTCTGGCTTTGTGCCTTTAGTAACACATCCTCAAGAACCACAGTTGTTAAACAGATATGATGTGCAGCTGTTTTAATGCAGAATTTTACACCCCCCCCCCCCCCCATGACTGTCAGGCTGAGGCTATGCTCACAATAACAAAAAAATGGTGTTCATCTTCCTCTTTCATTCACATACAAATAGGATTTTAGGTGAAAAAAACATTTACCGACATTTTCCAATGTATATATATATATATATAAACGAAGAACTCTTTAAACTATTAAGTTTCAAAGATGCAAAAAAAAAAGCACGTTCTCATGGATTTTGTGGATTAAATCTGCAAAAAAATAGTTAACATGATTTTGATGTTAAAAAAGTGAAATTACATCCATTGGGATGGCAAGACTGTTTGAAAACCATTTCTTTTTTTGTTTATAGTGATCTAAAAAATACCAGTTTTCATACAGTTATGTTTTCACATCAGGTCTTGCTAAAGCAAATTAAAGCAAAATTGAAGATTTTATTTTTGCATCTCTTGTTTGTTTGTCATTTAAAGTGCAGGATTATTTTTTTTGCCCATTAGATTTTACAAATAGCAGCAAAGTGACTAAACCTATAGGCATTATCCAGTCAAAAAAAGTATTGTACTTTGCAACAGTACATAATATATTACAATATTTCTGCTAAATATTCCATTAGCACCTACATGAACAGAAAGTAGGGAGATTTGTTGACACAAAGACCACATAGATTCTCAGCCATTTGCAGAGTAATGTAACACCAAAGTGTCTTTTATACAAGTGATTTTCTGGGAACAGCAGTGGTTATTTCTGCATTTTAACTTCTCAGAATTCATTGTGCTCAAATTTCTCTGCTGTCTGTCTCAGCATGGCCTGTATAAAATGGCTAAATTGACAAGACTAATGTGCGTCAGTCATGCATGCCGTGATCAAAGGATTGACTAAAGACGAGAGAGATGCTACACATTTTCACACACACGTAGATCAAAGATGAGCATGTAAAAGGTTGATTATTTTAGGCTTTGTTATGGCTTTGTTTGTTTAATGACACACTCATTTGTTTGTTTAGTTTTGCTTTGTGCTATGCCCTGCATACCTGGTCCCAATTTGGTAATCAGCACATTAGTCTCTGTTTTCATTATAATAAACATGTCTTAATATATTGTGAGGATTTTATGGACCCAGGAGTGGAGCTTGGTGGAGAGTGGGGAGTCAGGTAAGTAATAAGTATATCATGAGTTTCTTAGTTTCTTTGCAGATCAGTAGCAAAGAACCATTCAAGCTGAGATAAGCAAATTCCTCAGAGACAAAGAGCCTTTGAGGAGCCAAGGTTCAAGCCTTCAGTACCATGTAAGTGATCTGATGAAGAGAGGAAAACCCCTGATAAATACTGTGTACAAGAAGATTTAATTAGCATCAATCAATGTGACTGTTTAGCATTTATATATATTTATATAATATATATATATTTTTTTTACTTGATAGATCTTATAATGGAGATGAGACATCAGGCCTCAACGTCAGTACAATCAGCATCAGGGTAAAAAACCTAAACTAAATAATCATACAGTCAAAATATAAACAAATTAGGGAAAAAATATATTACTTTGCAATCTAATTATTTTCACTCAGTCACTGATATTAAAAGTTTAAGTACTATTAAACTTTTGCAGAAGTAGTTGCAACAAAAGAACTTAAATACAATCACACCTCAAAGCACACACAATGAAACTAAGTAATATTATGATACAAAATGTTACATTCAGTTCAGTAATCAGACATATCTGATAGTTTGATTAGTCTTAGATGTTTTGGTCTATTTAAAAAGGGGACATCTGTATTTTAGTTTCACACTGGTATCTAGAAAGGGTTTAAGAATCAAACAAATTTGTTTACTTTATTTTATTAAGCCAATAATAAAGATATTAATATGATGTTGTTTTTTTGTATAAAATTATTCTATTTTTTAAGACTTTCACATGTTTGTTTTCCCAACATCTTTTTTTTCCAACAACAAACCTTTTTTTCCTCTATTCAGAGATTGTTATCTCACAGACATCTGGTGACTTGCATAAGCGAATGGATCTTATGATGGCTTCAGTTGCACAGTCTAACAGGAATACTGTATGTAAAATTATCACAAGCTCAAACCAATAAACTTATCCTCAGTAACTGCTTTTTGAATTGAGTCTGGGATCATAAAATATGGAAGTTGTTGCTTTTTTCACTGGAGTTAATATTCAGGTCATTTTAAGTTCCAAAACAAGTTTTCACATGAGAAACAGCAGCTGATTCTGGCAGCCATATGTAGAAATAAAAGAAGTGTAGTGTCGTAACTAAGCAGGCTGGGTAGGGACCTGTCGCCATGGTGAGCAGAACATTAGAGGAGAAGCTTGTTGCTTCTCTGTTGAGTAAATGGTAAATGGACTGAACTTATATAGCGCTTTATCAAGTCCTTCCGGACCTCAAAGCGCTGTACACTTACAGACACTCACCCATGCACACACCAGATAAGTTTAGAACACATGGTTCCACAACCAAAATTCTTCCTCATGTAGTTATTTCAGGTGAAGCATGGATCTGATTGCAAGGATTAAATCACAGCCCAGGGTTGGACTCTCAAGTCAACAAAATGTTGTCATTTATTAGCACCCTTGTTAATGATAACTTATACAGAACTAGCAATTTGATAGAAACAGACTGCTTTATAACAAGGTGTACACACAATTGGTAAAAAGAAAATTATGCATTGATTTTAAGTTGAGAAGAGAGAGATGAACCATCCTGAACACACAAACACACACACCCTTGTATTTGCATCAAACTGACTTCCATTCATTATTGTAACTGTATTTATGCCTAACTCAGACATTTTCTCTAAAACTAATTACTAGTCTATATCTAACACTAACCTGACCCAAAACTTAATTCACACCATATCACACATCCCATCAAACAGGGCCTAAATCCCTACATAATCACTCAATTAAATGTGAGCAAACTTTACCAGTGTAAAATCATGCTGTGCCAAAATTGACACATTAAATTCACTTTGCAAGGATTTTGAGAATTATACACATGTCTAAAATCCAAAACTGCATCAGAAAAAAAATCTAACTATTTAAAAATGTATACATATGTAAAAAAAAGTATCTTAGATTATCTCACCTAATACACTGCATGTGAACTAGATGTTCATTATGAAGAAAATCTGAAGTAGTGTAGAATGGAGTAACTGGTAATTGGTTTGTTTAGCATGTGTTTAGTTTTTTATTTTATTTTATTCTTTCTTAGGTCCAAACGTAACAGTTGGTCACCACCACACTACCACATTCTTTACAATTCTTTCATTAACCAGAGATTGTTCTACAGTCATCAGTCAGTGCCAGTCTCCCTGTGGTGTAAACATTAGCACATGGTGTGTAGGACATCCTGGGCCCCGCCTGTGAAGCCATCCACCTGCAGTTGTTTACTCAGGGAGGAAAGCAAACTAAGAACTACTGATTAACTCCTAATGGGGCTTTAGTTATTAAGAATTATACTGTAATATTACCTGAATGCACAAATCCACTAATCAAAAAAGAATCAGACAAAAAAAAAAACTAAAAAGAAAATGAAGTGCACTGAATAAAAGATTTGGCAATTCATGTAATGTTGGGAAGAAAGGAATTCTTGCTATGTTAGTTATATCTCTCTTCAACTTATTTATAATAATTAAATCTCTTTTTGATCATTCTGCAATGCTACACACTGTAAACTGCATCATTCCAATCTTTGTCACTATATTATTACATTAGAGATTGCATTTTAAACTCATTTCTGCACCGACATGAAGCAGATGAGATTAGCTGAACACGACTGTTTCTTCTGTGACACACTTCAGAAATGTTGCAAATTCAATTTCTTACAAACTGAGGCCTGTCACACTCAATGTGACTCATGACTTCTGCAGATTTCTCAGAGAAAGTGTGTTTTTTCATAAACTAAGTTCTGCTCAGAAACTCTTGACACTTATGATGATGTCTGACTGTTGCAGAGTCACGAACAAAATGAGAATATTTACCTTCCTGCTTATTTCTTACTTCTACCAACTAAAACCCACATTAAAACTGAGTTTAAGTACTTTTAGGAAAATAACTCAAGAATCACTGAATTAATAAAAAAAAATTGTCAGTAAATATTTTTATTGGTACAATGACAACTGGTTTAAACTCACATAACCTCAGGATTATAAGACCATGTTGCTGACCTTTAAGTTATTGCAGCTGAACCCAGTTTTAAAACTGAGTCCTTGTAGGTCATTTTGACCCAAGGACAACAGGCGGGATAAACAACTGAGTCACTTTTAAAGTCAGTTTGATTCAAGATGGCCGCCACAACAAAACAATGCTAGCAAACCATCAGCATCTACAATAACTTTTTAGTTAAATGAATTACAACAATACCTACATATTGTATAGTCTTTTATTAGGTGAACAGTAATATATTTTTATAATGTGATAACAATTAACTTTATGATATTGATTATTAAAAAATGTATTACTATTCACCTAATAAAAGACTATACAATGTGTTGTGTCTTTAAAAATAAGTAGGAAACTACCCCAATAAATTTCTTCAGTATGAATCACTTAATGAAACATAATTGAATAAACATCTACAACTGATTAACTTTTGAAATCAACTAGACTAGATGCTACCATCACAAAGGGATCTTAGAAAACATAAAAATGGTTATAACTCAAGTAGTTTTACAGACAGTGAGCTAAAATTGGGTGTGGTAGCTGAAATTCATCTTTAACACTCGCTTCGAGCACTAACAGATTGAACACTAGCTTTGTTTGGTATACAGTTAGGGGATATGAAATATTTAAAAGAAAAAGCTAGTTTTGACCTGTGTTTCTGAGGCACTGAATACAAAATACAGAGTAAATAGAAATGCATTTCCAAAAAATAAGACTTAAATACAAAAATGATACAGTCATCAAATTTTCATAGCAAACCTTAAATTTACATTGTTATGAATTTTGCAATATTCTTTCATTTAAAAAATACTGTATAATGAGATTCTCAGCAGATTTGACCCCAGGTTGCACCAGAAGTGTTTCCCTTCATTGCTGCTGCTATTTGCACATGCAATTTAACACACAGATTTTGCAAATAACTGCTTTGGGAAATTAACAGAAAGAGTAAAAAGCCATTCAATATCCTTTGTAAAAACTGTTATGAAATTTTTAAACCTGGAGATGGACTTTGGGAACGTTTTCCCAAAGTCACTTAAGTTAATGATGATGCAGTAACAGAGATGTTGTTGAGTTTTTAAACACATAGAAAAATTACTGCTCTCCTTTTAGAAACGCTTTGTTTTGTTTTTTTCGCTGTACCACAACACTCTGTCCTATTTGCTGGGAAATGAATCAGTTTTTGCTGAAAAAAAAAAGTGCAGCATCAGAGTCCAATTTTAAAGATTTTCCACAAAATAACAAAAAATATATTTTTCAAAGCTGAAACTGCATCGGACATGTCATTTTGTAAAGCCTGTTTTACGTTTTGTTTTTCAGTAGCTATTACTGATTCCTTCAAAAAAAAAAAGCCATTTTGTTTCATCAACATTTTGAGAGCAGCTCTGAAAGACAGATGAAACGCTCATGTGGTCTCTAGAATAAACACTAATATTGACCTGATAGTCCTAAAAAGCAGCCATCGTTAACGGGGCAGCAGAGTGCCTAATCATAGCAACATGAGGTCAGCACATGTACCACAACAAGGCAATTAAGTCCTTCAGACGGCAGACCACAGGCCCACTCATGGTGAAGCAAATCCAGGAGCAGATTTGACCAGTTTACGCTGCCACAAGACGCCTTTTTGAGAAATGTGCGTCAGCAGATGTGCCGCCGCCCCTTCACACACGCTTAAAACTTACATCAGAAGAAGCTTTGATGAAAGCGCCTTATGTAATTTGTAATTGAATCTTTGCTCCTGTGTCTTGTCTGCTCCAGTTTAAAGCCTTTGCGGGAGCAGATTATACTGACAGGACACACACATTATCTGTTCTCATAAGGAGGCTTCTCAATAAACTGTTTTTCTCATCCCTGCTGCTGGAAAGCTAAGAATAAAGTGGAACGTCCTGCACTGATTTCTGAACTGATGCAATGAGAAAGTTCTGGAAAGAACACATTTTTAATAAGTCACACTGACTATGTTTGTGTCAGAAAATGAACCATAATGAAGAAATTTATTGGGGTTACGTTATATACTGATTTTAATTACATACACAAGATATAGTCTTACATTTAGATGAAATGGATTGATGGTTAAATGTGACTTATTTACTTGACTCGATGATTTTATACAAATAGAAACATGCCTGAACAAATACAACACATAACTGTACGTTTGATTTCACTAGAAACAGGTGAAATATCGTCTACAGGCGTGGCCTCAATAGAGTAGGCCCCCCTTTTCTAATGACGTAATCAAATAGGTGGAGTCACGTCTGAACCGGATCTGTTCATATTGAAGTGTTTCCGGGTTCTCCGGTTTGATTTGCCAGATAATAAACAGCTGGTCAGCAGAGCACTCTCTGGGTGTTATATGACTCTCTTAATTATTCCTTTTCATGCATTGGTACATTCTCCGTATGGTTAAAGCACACAGTTTGAGTAACAAACATGTTTAACAGTATTTTCTTACAATAATATAATACAATGTAATTTGAGCCCCCTTTTTTCGATACGGCATGAGTTTCTTCAGGACCACTTGAAGAGTCATAGGATTGTAATCAAGTATATGATTAACCAGTTATACCAAACAGGTGCTAATAATTTTTATATTCAGGTTGAAATACAGTTAATACATGAAACAGCCAAGCTCCTAAGCACATCAAACACTTCAAGAATGGTACATATGTTCTAATACATCAGAAAAGTGTTTTCCAGGCAAAGATTTCAAATCAGACTGAAGTTATAAAACATGATGCTTAAGCACTTCTGATGAAGCACAAAGAGATTTGTAATTATGAGGACCATAGTGTTAACGTAGATGCAATCTTTGATGGTGAAAGATTTCCAGCAAGGCCATAATACACATAGTACTAAGGTCCACTTATCATCTGGCCTTTATGAAAAAACTGCAATCAAAAACACCAAACCCTCAGATACAGAAGTAGTCCTTAATGATGCAGAACCATAAAAGCAGCCAACAATGGCAGCTGGTGCTCTGGACTAATAACGCCAAACATTTTTTGAATATTGGCAGCAGCAGAGGGCATTTTGTTCACAGAAGAGCTGGAGGAGAAAACAAGGGTGTGTGTCACCAACAGAGAAACACCACAGGGGAGGTACTTTGGGAGTTTTAAGGTTATTTTTCTGTAGACTAAATTAAGTTAGAGATTTGGTCAGAAATATAGTCTTGAATGCTAGCAAAAACAAGCAGATGCTTCTTTATAATGCAAGAGAGGCGTCCATCCTTTCATTCATTTATCCATTCATTTTCTTCTACCTGCTTACAAACATTAAAAAAATGTACACAGTACCAATTTAGAAATACAGAGGCATACAAAAGAAAGGCATACAGATGAAACAGGTCTGCAGACAACGTGGTTAACCTGGCCCTTCACTCCATTTTGCAGCATCTGGTCACCCCACCTACGCGTGGATCCTATTTGTAGACTTCAGCTCTGCATTCAACACACTCCTTCCAGATCTGCTACAAACCAAGCTCTCCCAGCTAAATGTACCTGACTCCACCTGCAGATGGATCACTGACTTCCTGACCGATCGGAGGCAGCATGTGCGGTTGGGGAAAAGAGTTTCAGAGACCTGGACCCTCAGTATCGGTTCCCCACAGGGCTGTGTACTTTCTCCCCTGCTCTTCTCCCTGTACACCAACAGCTGCACCTCCAGCCACCAGTCTGTGAAACTCATCAAGTATGCAGACGACACCACCCTCATTGAGCTCATCTCAGACAGAGGTGAGGCTGCTTACAGGAGGGAAGGATCAGCTGGTGTCCTGGTGCAGCTCTAACAACCTGGTGATAAATGCACAGAAGACAGTGGAGTTAATCCCCTCTGGTTCTCAGCAACTTCTCTATCCTGACTGTGGACTATTTCCGCTTCTTGGGCACCATCATCACCCAGGACCTCAGGTGGGAGCCGACCATCAACTCCCTCATCACAAAGGCCCAGCAAAGGATGTTCTTCCTACAGCAGCTGAGGAAACACAAACTGCCAGAAGAGATGATGGTGCAGTTCTACACAGACATCATCGAGTCCATCATCACCTCCTCCATCACTGTATGGTACACTGGGGCCAGAGGCAGAGACAGACAGAGACTGCAGCTCATTGTGCGCACTGCAGAGAAGGTGATCGGCTGCAACCTCCGACCTGTAGAGGAGCTGTACTCCTCCAGAACTCTAGGTCGCGCAGGAAGAATCACAGCTGATCCTTCTCACCCCGGTCACAACCTGTTTCATCTCCTCCCCTCAGGCAAAAGACCATTCGGACCAGAACCTCCCGCCACAAGAACAGTTTTTCCTCGTCAGCCATTAGACTAATGAACAATGTTTAATCGGCTCTGGCCCATCACTGCCAGCTGCGCTTGTATTTTTGTTCTAATGTTTTGTTTTGTATTCAGACTTGTTTTCCTTACTCACTTTAACCACTTAGCTTTAGTTTTCTTACTCCTTGCTTATGCGCATCATTACACCAGAGCAAATTCCTAGTCTGTAACTCATTTACTGACAATGACAATAAAGTGTTTCTGATTCTGATTTAGTGGGAAGTGTGGTTTATGTATCAACATGCTGTGTGTTTTAGCTCGAGGGGGCGGGACCTGTTCTTGCCACGCTAACACAACTCATAGTGTCCAGACAGAGAGAAATATCAAAGGCAACATTGAAAACACAGCAGTGTTACAGTTTAACTGTTAATGACTTCCTGTGGCTCGTTTACATCCTAACCAGTCGACCTGGCAAAGTGCCACATCAGGAGGTGAACATGGGTCGACCCTGCTGGAAGACACCCAACAAAACAACAAGTGGCCACCTTCTGTTTACACAAACTAACGTGGTTCACAAATACAGGCTCACATTTGGTCAAGTGTAAGATGCAGCCAGGAAGAACTTAAGCGAACAACACATAATGTCATTGTGCTTATTCAGTTCCAAAGGACACTTCCTGTTTAGAGTTTAACTTGGAAGGTGAAAGTAACACCAGACTCTGACAAAATAACGGCTTCAGAGGAGCAATGCTTAATTGGAGCTTGTTAGGATGGCTAACTGTAAGAAATCTGAAGCAACTGGATCACAAAGATGTGATAGAGAGATGCACCATTGACTGATCATATTCACGCACGGTTTCAGTGCTGCCAACAAAAAAACTGAAAGTTGGGATAAATCCAAAGTTTTCTGTAACAGTTTAAGATGAATTAATCATAAAATGCATACAGAAAATAGTTTTCTGCGCAAAGGCTGTGTTGATCATGAAGCCGAGCCCTGACAGAATCTGTTCCAGATACCAGGTCTGGATCTTTTTTTTTTTGCAGCCCAACCAACCCGTTGGGTTCTGTCACTGTGGTCCAGAAGCCTGTTCACTGTTTGATCCTGGCCTGTCTGAGTCATGTCTCACTGGCTCTGCTAAGACATAAATACATTACAGATTAAGAATGGGACACTCGTCTTTTCTGCATCAGTCCATCTTTTTGCGTAGGAGGTGACAGTTTAAGCGAATCAATGTCTGCTCTGCTCAGATTCTTGTTCAATGACCTTGAACAAATGAGTCCTGACAAAACACATTTTTACTTCCTCTGTTTTAAATCCATAAGCAAAACTTTGTTTCCACCTAAATATTCATTTCCTGCTCAATTTGCAGAATGCTTGTTTCGATTATCCAACCTGTTTAAAGGTTGTGAATGATTCTTAGTGACTTTTGCTTACAGAAAAAACCCTTTAGAGAGCAGTCTTATCTTTACTTACACGTCAGCTTGAAGGTGCAGCACTTAATGTATACTAAACATGCAATTTAGTCAGTAAGATATTTTACAAGATATTTTTGATTCAACCTTCCCCTGCAGCAATTTTTTCATGCAACCCTACAAGCTTTAATGTCTGGATCCCTTAACAGCCAGCATTAATATTTAAAAACCTCTGGCATTATACGGTATGTCTTGAAACTTTGGACACCTTCGATTGCTTTGAAGGTTTTGCACATTTTGTTTCAAATCCAACACCTCAAAATTTTAGCAAGATTTTTTTGTAAAATTTACAAGATTTTCTTTACGCATCTGTATACCTGCAATGTAATTTCATGATTTATGATTTAATTATGATTTAGTGCAATGAAATAAACTAATTTAAAGATAAAATATAATCAAACCTGTCCTTTTACATTATGTTTTTTTTTTATTATTGTTAACTTTTATTTAACCAGGAAAAAAGGCTTAGGTGAAGACTCAGGGTGGGGTACAGTCTCCAGGGAAAAATCCTTTCCTGAGCTTGCTTAGGAGCCCCCCAGGTGGACCCTGAAATGGAATGGATTAGGAGGCAGTTTTTGAGGAAGGGATGGAGGTCAAAGGAAGGAATGAGGAAGGAATGGAGGAGGGGGAATTGTGAGGGAGGTGGTGCAATGGGGTGTGAGAGCACATGGAGGGACCTAGGTAGGGCGAAAGGGGAAGGTGGGTGTCAAAATTGTGAGAAAAAGGCTAAACGCCAGGTGAGGTGAGTTTATGTAAGCGCTGACTGATTACACGGGTGGAAGAGGCGTGGTCCTGCTCTCGAACCTAATGCCCCTTTTCCACTAGTGCCACTTAGTGTAGCGTCGGTACGGTCAGTGTTGGAAGGGGTCCGTTCGGATGCTTTTCCATTGACGTTCCAGTCCGGTTCCAGTGGATGTGTTTTAGGCAGTTGGTGGAGGTGGCTTTTGGGTTTTTCAAAAAAAAAGAGGTAATGTGCAAAATGAGACATTTGCCGAATAAGTTTTGAAATTAAAAAAAATCGCTAAAAATTTGAATAAAAGTTGGATGGAAACATGACTAATGTTGCTGCTACAGTTGAAAAAATTGCCACTCGAGTTGTTGTAAAGGCAGCTCAGACGCAAGCAGTGACTCCACCCCCTAGCCAATCAGTGATGAACAGTGTTCTGACATCGCATTTTGATGTCGACTGGGACCGCTTGGAACCACAACAAAGTAGGTACTAAAAAAGGGCTGGTTCCATGAATCTAGCCTAATGGAAATAGCGTGGAACCGTACTGACACTACAAGTCACTAAGTGGCACTAGTAGAAAAGGGGCATAAGTGGCACTAGTGGTAAAGGGGCATAAGTTAACATATTAACTTCATTCAGCAAGTTATGAAGACAGATCACAACCATCATCAGTTTGGTGATCTTGTCTGGGTGACGGATGGTTGTGCAGAATACTCTCCACCTGTTGACTAGAAAGCCAAAGGTTTCTCCACAAGCCAAGCTGAAGACCCGCTGCTGTCACCTGACAACACCTGTCAACATGGAGGATTTAGCGGTCGTCTCCCATAAACACAAGCAACTTCAGATTTTGTCAGTGACTTTCTAGGTGGGACATGTGGTAGTCTCTGCTGCAAAGTTCTGCAAAAATCAGAGCATGCAAAGGCCTGAATCTAAAGACCGCCCCTGACAACACATTGTAAAGTAAAAACAACAACTTATTTTTAATGTAATTTTAGAATTTATAGATTGATGCTATCAAAATAATGTTAGAAGGTGAAAACTGGACAATAAGAGTCTCTAGAGTCACAAAGTAATGATCTAGGTTTCTAAAACCTGCACAGAGAAGAAAGCTTGTGTTACATTAGATTACACTTTATTATTATTACAGTTCTATTGCCCCACTGTTCTGCCTTCATTTCTGCACTGGGAACTGGGCTAACATCTCTACAAAAGCCTTGGCTGACTTCTTATTACCCCCAGACATTCTAGAATACGCTTAAGGCCAGATAAGACATTATATAATCCTGAACTTCCCTGTATTTATAATCAGTGATAAAACAATTGCAGCTTTATCTCTATCATCCCTTGTTGCGTCTGTGATGACGTGGCATGGAGCTGATCGTCCTCATGACTGATTGCAAGACAAGAAGATTTCATGAGAGCGCTTGCTTTTAAACTTCCAATTTTGTTTTTGAGAAAGGAAAGGAAAAAACAACCTTTTTTTAAATTAGATTATTAGATTTGAGGCAATCAGTATTCATGTTGTAATACAATAAAAAAAGAGAAGATGTTTCAGTAGCTGTAAGAACAGCTTGATAAATGGGGACCTTCACTCAGGCTATTTTTAGAACGCGAGTCACATGACTCTGTCCGTCCGACAGTGATGCTCGTACAAATGCTGCGTTCCAGTTGTATCGGTCAGTTCCAATCTGAATGCGTTCCAGTTTCAAACGTCGGAAAAGGCGTTTCTAATATTTTGCTCTGCAACAATAAAACTTACAATAATAGTGCTCTACGAGATATTTTGACTGTACATCAGTATTAAAACATATGTTTTAACTATCACTACAAAACACTACAAATACGTTTGACTTATTGTAAAATAAACAACACAGACCTGCTAAAAAAAGTAAAAGCAAAGAGTTTCATGCATGCAGCAGCCATGTTGAAATGATGACGTAACACATGCTCGGGCTGCTCGGGTATGGTTATTTTCAGTTACAGGCTGAGTGGTTTCTGCCTTCTCTTCTCTGTCAACGCTCTCGGGTTTCATTTAAGAGTCGATCATCAGATATTGTCCAAGATTAACC
Organism: Anablepsoides rubrolineatus; assembly: GCA_031762495.1. Lineage (NCBI taxonomy): Eukaryota > Metazoa > Chordata > Actinopteri > Cyprinodontiformes > Rivulidae > Anablepsoides > Anablepsoides rubrolineatus. The sequence continues at coordinate 24,101 of JARVGW010063334.1, forward strand.
TTCAGGGTGGATATAGCTCGTTAGCAGCCTAGCACCGATGACCTATCCACGTCATCATTTACCCAGAATGCTGTGCATGTAAATAAAATGGCTCAGTCCCTGTATATATATTTTTTTATTAAAAAAATTATAAAAACTAAACAGCCTACAGTATTTTTACAGTCTTTATTTTACAGTTAAAATAAATGTTTATCTAATAAAGTCTAATGTTACAACTAATCATGGATCACTTTAAAATCATTTTTATATAGTCAGTTAGTTAGTTAGTTAGTCTTACTTACAGGAGTAAGTATCTTACCTGTAGTAGAAAGGAAGTATCAGGTGTGATGATTGGTGTTTTCTCGTTCCTGATTGGTTCCTGCTGCTGATTGCCTCACCTGGATGATCCTAATCAGAGCCCTATAGAGAGAGAGTTGCGACACTCTTTGAACAAGCCGACACACGGTCACGTGGTTCATGGAGCTCCTAATAGTTCCAAACAGAGCAGCGCCGTCATTCTGTCTGAGCGGACAGAACGCAGAAAACTACTATTTTTAATTTTCCCCGTGACTTTCAGGGATTATTGATCCATAATGAACTAATGACTGGTTACTTCCCTGACTATACATTTTGTCAAAGCATTTTTATGAGCTGCAGAGACATTTTTCACTGTTTTAATGAGGTAAACGAGACTATATGGTAGAATAAATACAGACTACAGATCATATTTATTGATTAAAAACAACCATCTACAATACTCTAATCAATATAAGCATGTCTACACTGGTTTATTATAACGTTATTTACATTAAAAATGGAATAACCATACCCGTTTTATTGATTTCTGGTGTTAGCATGCTAGCATAAATGCTATACCTATGTTTAACATGCAGCTAAGAACTCTGCTCCAACTTACCTTCAGATCTACAGCCTACAACTAAATATTACTGTTTACAGGATTTATTGTTCCAAAC
>JARVGW010068564.1:0-24763 GCA_031762495.1 Anablepsoides rubrolineatus
TTTATGTTTGTGGTTGTAATGTGACAAAATATGGAAAAGTTCAAGGGGTATGAATACTTTTGCAACCCACTGTATCTTGAGTAGAAAAAAGGAAAGGGGGAATAAAAAAAATGCTGCCAAAGCCTACAGCTAGATACAAACAGCAGAAGAAAATCCAACATAGACAAGGCTAAGAGAGTCACAATTTGTGGTTTTGGTTTAATTTAGTTTCTGTAACAATGAAGAAAACAAAAAGGCTTTCAGAAATCCTCCAAATTGAACCATTTCATCTAGTTTCCAACACCACATACATTTAAATACAGTTTCATATTCATCCTCCTTAAATACTGTGACTGTTTTACAAAGTGAACAACCCTAGTCATTAGTTAGTGTTAAAAACCCATCATGTTTGACTGTAAAAAAGCTCTTCTTAACAGAAAAGATGCAATAAGAGAACGATAACAACAGAGGTACGGACAACAAACATAAGGAGAAAATCAGTGGCCACGTTGTTGACTGTAAAAAAAAAACTAAACTAAAAGCAGGTCCTCTGATGCATAAAGTGACCCTTCAATCAAAGACTGCTCTCTCTCTGTTACAATAAGACTGATTGCTGAAGACATAATATTCCTGCAAATGACAAGCAAATAAAACCACACGAGCAAATAATGGAGCATTCAAGGTTTTAAAGATGAAGCTCAGAAATATGCTTAATCTCTCTAATGTTTGAATCTTAAATATATAAATATATCACTTGTTATAGGAGAGATTCAACAAAATTGGACTATGGGCAATAAAGAAACAGCTTTAAAGAAAGACATTAGCTACATTTTGGGCAGCCTTAAGGCAAATTTAGGATTATTAAACTCAGTTGATCTGTTTTAGAAATAAAAAAAAAACAGCACTACAGTCAGAGTTGGTATTTGACTTGTAGCTGTGAAGCATGCTAGCAGTTTTGCGAGCCTAAATCTATTTTTAGTTTCCTTCAGGTTGTTCTTTTTGACAGAGATGATAAACATATATATTTTTTTTACAGTTAAAGACAATATTTCAAACATTTTCCTTTATTCAAATATCTAGATTTTACTTTTTAGGAAAAGATCAAGCTGAAGATGTAGTTGAGTTAAATGTTCATTCCCAGAGAGTGCTTGCTTTTAATTCATGAAAAGATGGAGCACTCCCTCTCTCCCTCGCTAACACACACACACACACACGCGCGCACACACACTCCCATACAGATATGCAGGCGTAAAACAGAAAAATCACAGACACATACACACCGTTGCTGCGCCTGTGTCTTTCTCATGCTGTGTTAGCAGGTACAATATCAGAGGTGTCACTAATCGTTTTAAACTATGCACTTTTATGTTCACTTCTTTCTCTCTGCTCTCCTCCTACTCTGCTCTTCTGTCTCTTGCTCCGCTAGCTTCTCTCTGTTCTTTCACAGAACAAGGACGCATCAAGACAGTTTGCCTTAAAGAAGTCTAAAGAGATGCCAGAGGCACAGAGGTAAAAAGGGAGATGGAAAGAGAGGAAACGTCTGGTATTTAAAATTTATACTTTCTTATGCCTTTGTTTTGAACTTGAACAGCGAAACTTTTCCAAGTCTGTCTTTTGTTGTTTTTTGACTAAGACAGGTGTGTGGAAGTATATAGATTCAGCACATTCAGTAAGGATTGGTAAAGTTTGCTCTCACTTGTTTGTAAGTTCCTGCTTGGTTAGCACCACCTCTTGACTGGGCTGATCAATCAGGTATCAGTTTGCACAAACAGTCTGTTTTAGATAATTACAGACACCCACTTCCACAGGCACACAAGTGTGTGTGATAAGACTCGTCCTAAGATTATTTGAATAATTTGTTTCAGTGTTTGCCAAGTAGATGCTGAGCTCATGAGAAGGGCAGATCATTTCAGGAGAAAGAAAAAAAGTTGGATCTCTTGTGCTTTCAGTTAGAGATGAATCTGAAAGTAAAGCTTTCCACATTGCCTTTTGTCAAATTCAAACCTCAAAAAGTAACAATCCCTAAGATTAGATGAATTTCTTTCTTTTTTTATTGATGGAAAAGTGTGTATACCTGCTGAAGGTGTTGTAACATTAAACGGCAGGCTCTCAACACAACCTTGTGTGTTACACCCTCTGATCCAGAAGCTGTAGTTTGTGTAAGGCTGTAGGTTGGTGACAGACAGCCAGATGCCCGATGCTCTTCCTCCATCCAACACACCATCACCAGCTAATGAACCAAACATGAGAGTTCATGAGACACAAATACAGACTGATATTAACAGAGAGATATAGGCAACATCCCCACTTTTGGATCCAATGGATCCAATTTGTGTGTGTGAAAACATTATCACACAGGCACACACTCAAACTGAGTTATTGATACAAGTAGTTTCCATCAAATAAGCAGAAAGTTTTGTGGAACACCATTTCCCTCCTCCATCACCCCCTCTTTTATCCTTCCTCTTCTGTTAGAAACAAATCAAAGCACTGTTCATGTGTGTGTAGTGAGTATGCACAACTTAAAGTGTGTGTGTGGGTGTGTAGGCTCAACATCCTTCATAGTCTTGTTTTTCCATATCCACTTCTTTTGTTTTGTTGGTCATTCCCACACCGTTTCTGTTTTTATATTACATACTGATTTTACATGCAGACACTTTAATACGTCTATGGAAATATAAGCTCCTCATCACCCCTTTTTATTTTCTGCAGTTCTTTTTATTATATAGTAGTTCCTGCTGTCTGTCTTTGTTCTTTCCTTCCATGGTTTTGCTCTACGTTCCAAGATCATCTCCAATCTAAAGTCTCAGGCAACATCAAAATACCTCATCTTTTCCATACCAGTCCTGTTTGATTACCTCTTCTCTCACTTTCCCATTTCATGCCCGACTTTCAGTACAAGTTTGCTTTCTTGGTTGTGTATGCGTACGAGTATATATGAGTCCATTTCTACCCATATCCTTGCACTCTACTCAATTTTGTAAAAGTTTTGTATATCAAAAAAACCCACTTGGTGCTTTTGAAATTGGCAATACAATTATTGATCTCTCAGGAAAAAAGCAGCAGGTTCTGTGTTTCAACGTATCCACATATTTGGTTGGTGCACAAACGAGGACCAGAACATCATCATCCTCCCGGCAGACAAATATCTAGCGTCAATACTTGGTCCATTAGTTGGCAGTTCAGAACATCACATACACAACACCATGGACTTTGTGGACAAGTTGAGGGATGTCATCATGGAGACGGATGAAACTATGGTCTCTTTTGATGTCTTTTGATGATAAGGCGGTGGATGTGGTCTGTGTAAGATTAAAATCAGACACCACTCTCAGCAGCAGAACCACTCTTTCCACAGAACAACTGTACCAACTCCTGAAACTGTGCCTGGAGTCAACCTACTTCACATATGGGGGCCAATACTATAGGCAGAAACATGTGTGTGCAATGGGCTCCCCAGTTTCTATTGTTGCAAACCTGTACATGGAGGAGGTGGAAAAGAGGGTTCTGATGTCCTTTACAGGGACGCCAGTTATGATGATGACACCTGGGTTAAAATTAAATCCCAGGAAGTCCAACATTTCACTGATCACATCAACTCTGTGAATAAATATATAAAGTTCACACGAGAAGATGTAAAAGATGGCAGGTTGGTGCTCCTGGACTGTGATGTCTCAGTTTCTGATGGAGGACGGCTGGAAACCGACGTGTATCGCAAACCCACCCATACAGACCAGTATTTGCGTTTTGATTCCCATCACCCGCTGGAACACAAGTTAGGAGTCATCAGGACTCTGTACCACAGAGCAGACAGTGTCCCCACAAACCCAGGAGTTAGAGAGGACAAATCACACACACAAGACACGCCCTGAAGCAGTGCGGTTATTCTAACTGAGCTTTTCTGAAAGCAGACAAGAAACCCAAACAGGATTCCAGCCAACAACCAGGTGAAAGTGAAGACCCTAAACCCAGACCAGTTGTCATTCCATATGTAGCAGGAGTTTTAGAGAAACTGAGATGTTTATTCTCTAAACATGACGTCCCAGTGGCTTTCAAACCCCAAAACACACTACGACAAAGATTGGTTTACCCCAAAGATCCAGTTCCCCAGCAAAAACAGAGTAACATTGTATATGCTGTTAATTGCCAGGAGGACTGTGATCAGTTATACATTGGTGAAACAAAACAGCCACTATTCAAAAGAATGAGCCAGCACAGACAAGCAACATTGTCAGGCCAGGACTCTGCAGTTTACACTCATCTACAGGCCAGCGGTCACTCTTTCAGGGATGAAGGTGTTCTCATCTTTGATAGAGAGGAACGTTGGTTTGAGAGAGGAGTGAAGGAAGCCATTTTTGTGAAGAAGAACCGTCCACCATTAAACAGAGGAAGAGGTCTTTGTGTCCAGTTGTCCCATCCTACAATGTTGTTATGGCAAGTATGACTCAGCCCCCTGTGGGCAAAAGGAGTGAATAAGGGCCCCAACGATAGACAGGTGATGAAGCACATGATACTCTATGAACAATAGAGCTAATAAAGGCACTAATGACATATTGTTAGACTGATGGCCCTCTTTTGCATGTGACTAACCTGTTCGTCCACCATGTGGAGGCAGTGCTTATAAGGCTGAGTTCACCTGAAACACCTCAGACTGAAGAAGTCTCTCGGAGGAGAGACGAAATGTTTCATTGAAAGAAAAACCTGTTCAGAGGACCTACCTGTTTTTCTTTTTGATTTTTCTACCTGGATTACTGAGATGAACCCGGACACTTTCACACCAGTTCTAAAAATAAATAAGTCCCAACAACTTGATAAAAAGGGAAAATTAAAGTAACAATACTGAAAGATCAATCAATTTCACCCATGTGTGTGACAGTAAGTAAACCTCTAAAATTAACTATATATTTAAAGATAAAATTTAAGTCTAGTAGTTTAAATGAAAGCAATGACAGGTGTGAGGGGGGCCCTGTTTCAGATGATAGGCAGGTTAGTATCTCATTAGGGAAAGAGTGTTAAAATCTTTTGTGAAATACTTTGCAGAGTACTTTATAAAACTGTTTAAATAATGTACATACTATGACCATTGACCCTTAACATCTGAGCTAATATTTTTACTGGAATTCAAGTCACTTTGCAGCAGGACATCTGAAAATGAAAATGTTATATGAGCATGGTAATATTATGAGTAGTTTCCAAATTGTCAAACTTCACTGTGATTCATTGTGTGAGACAGAGTGGATGCATGTGTCACCTTTGCTTCTGTAGTACAGTGTGTAGCTGAGATTCCCGTTTGCTCTAGGAGGGGCTGTCCAGCGGGCTCGCACAGATCTAGAGCTCTGATTGGTCAGCTCCAGCAGCATAGGGCCTTCAGGGGCCATCTCTAATGTGCGCATCTCCACCTGATTTACATTTACATGAGACATTTGAAAAGAACAGATGTGGATTATAAGGACAGATGAAGCACAAATACTTTTTTTTAATTCTAAATAACATACACTGTTAAAGAACATCAGATGAAACAGACTTGAACACCTCACCAGCATCTGTCTTTAATCCTTTTTTTTTTCTGCAGAATTTATTTTACATGTTTTAAATTCACAGTAATTTGCTTTTCTTTTTACATAATTATGCTCTTTTTATACTTTCCTCTGCTGCTATGTGCAACCTTTCCACCTCATCTCTCCCTACTCTTTAAGCATTTATTCAGTCCACATTATTTACATCTTTAAACCCTAAATTATTCATCGACACAAACTCCTTTATCATCCTATTCCCACCATTTATTTATTTATTTATTGACCATTTTTTTCAGCTCATCCTTTCCCATCATGCTCCTCTCGTTTTTTCTGCACAGTCAGCTATTTTTCTGGGCGTTTAACAAAACACAGCGTCTGTATTGGAAATATGCCCCAAAATCCGTACTGTCGTTAGAAACGTCGTTGAGAATGGAGTGGCATTTCCAACCAAATGTCACTGTCCCCACGCAGCCCTCGTTATTGAGTTGAGAGAATCGATCACCTTTATGACTCCAAGTGACACACTTCACACACAGACACACACCCGCAGCACACATACTTAGTCTATCTGAGGAGACTCACCCACATGTATATCTGCTTCTTGTCCTAGTCACAGCAACAATTTGGCCCCTAAATATCTGCTTTTTCCTTTTATTAGCTCATTCATTTCACCAACTGAAGACAGGTTATTCACTCAAAAGAGGATTTTTAAAAAAAAAATTGCTGGTTAGTAGAATATTGTAAAGACAAACAAACAAAAAAATATGCCACAGCCGATTAATAAAAAAATAAAGTTTATCTTCTTAGGTTAATAATACATGCATTGCAATTACATACAATGCAAAAAAAAGGTTTTGCAATTTTAGGCACAAAGTAGATTTAATAAGAACAGATTTACTGACCATTGGTCCTTTGCCACAGCCTCGTGCTGTACAGGCCTGCAGCCTGATTACATGTTCGCTCCATGGAGAAAGTCCCTCCACCACAAAAAACCTCTGGGAGGAACTGGAGTTTAAAATAAGGACTCCATCTAGCCAGAGGCCATAACTAGTTATTACACCTGCAAAAAGAGGACATGCAATTATGAAATGCAAGAAATATAAATAAAAACATCTAATGAATGTTTTTAATTCAAACGTTTGAAGATATTGTATGCCTTAAAGTTTTAAGTAATTGTTTTTTTAATGAGACTGCTTATGTTTAAAGACATTTGTGTTTATGATTTTAAAAGAAGTTTGTTGTACACATGTGAAATAATAGTTAATTTTTACTATGTAATCAAAAAGAATGGATAAAAATGGCTTTTTGTTTGTTAAACTTAATTAGTCCTATTTTATATTACAAAGAAATATATGTGGATAACTGGACACCAAATTAGAATTATTAATTTTTACATGTTTTTAAAACACAATGAACATATTTGGCATCATTTTTAGTCAAGGTCCATGGAGATGTGCCTGGTTGCATTGATTACCCGTACTGTCTGACTGTGTCCAGACTGTGATAAGTGACAATCATAAAGTAAGCTTCACAGTGTTGCAGTGCACTCTGGTTCACTGTATTACAATGCAAATGAAAACTGACTTAGAGGCTCCAGGCCTGCCAGTCAGTGTGTCCTACAGATGAAAACAGCACTGAAATGACAATTGTAACCATCGGCGTTACAAGGATGAAGGCTCTGAGAAGGACAGCGGAACATGAATGAACATGCACACACACAAATGTGGGCACAAATAGGTGTGGACACACAAACACATTCAAAGTTGCACACACAGGAATAACACATATACAGTAAAAAAGAAAAAAGAAAAAAAAAACATTTAGATATAAATTCTCTCTTGCTCATAAACTTGTACTTTCTCACACATACACCAACTCCAGCACAATAATTACATGACATTACACCCACCTACTAAAAAAAAAAGAAACAGTACAGTGCCAAATGTGCTTTTCCTTAATAAAAATGCATACAAGGGGCTCAAAAGATCAGTGCTAAGAACTAAGAGCATATTCTGCTTTAATCATGTGTGGGTTTTATTATTGCTCAATGCAGATATACACACCTATCAGGAAAATGAAGACACAAAAACCCCACGGACGCAAGTTATCTGGGAAGCTCTTAATGTGTCCAATCACATGCGTGTGCTTGTGTATGTGTGTGTGTGTATGTATGAATAAGCCCATATCAGTATAGGCTGTAATAAAGACAGGTTGGGAAATGAAGCAGCGAATGCATAACAGGCTTATTTCCCCTCTTTGTCTGCGTGTTGCCCTGACTTAATCCCCGGGAGGATTATCCCCCACAAATCCCTGCGGAATTGGGGAGAAAGGGGGGTGAGACAGAGGAAAAATAACACAGGATCTCCTTCTGTAACCCATCACCATCATCATCATTATTGTTGTCATTCATTTATTTATTAATAAAAAAAAAAGTTAGCAAAAAAACAAAAAGGATTGAGCAGTTCTGCTTTTTTTTTTTTAAAGCAAAAAACAAAAAATAAAGAATTTAAGCGTGAGATAATAAGGTGATTAATATTAAGTGTTTCCTTTGTTATATATTTCTGTCATCAGAGGAGAAAACCTTTCAGTAATTTATCCAGGCTAATAAGAGAACACATCACAGGGTTTATGAAGCAAAATGCACTTATGCGGCATTAAGCGTAAAACACACATGACTCACATCACACACATACATTACACAACTACACATACACAACACGCATGACAGTAACATTTGATAATTTGTGGCACAGTGTTTTATGTTGAGAGTCTGTTTAATGGGCTGGGAAATCCTCTTATAGTTTTTAGAGCTTATTTAATTTGACTTAGTGGGATATGCTATATGCCTGCTAATATAGTCTTTTATATTTTATGGTGGTGTTTGGAGTCCGGTATGTGGGAGATAATTTCGCTTTTTAGTAGTTGCTGAAGTAAATAACTAAAATGAATTTTATTCTGACACAAAAAAAAACACTTTTCTAAAACCCCATATTTCTCTGTTTATATGTAGTAAAAAAGTTTTGACAATTTATTTTGTTTCACATGACTTATTTAGCCTGCACCTGTAAATGTTTAAAGGCGACATCATATGATGAAAAAAGGTAAAAGGGCTGGAAGTCGTATATGTAGGTGTAACAAACGTCCCTATCAAGCTCATGCCAGTGAGTTAAATAATAAAAGAAAATATCTTATTGGTTTTATTTGAATGTGAAACTATAAAAAACAGTCTTTAGTACAGAAGAAGTAGAAGTCTCTTATTAGTGAAAAACACATTCAGCTCTTTCTCACAAAAATATTGTTAAAACCTGAATTCCTACACAACATTCTCTTCTTTTGACAATGCACAAGTTCCAAACAAACAATAAAATATGAAACAATAAAAAGTCAATATATGTAAAACGTCTGACAAACCTTTTGAGCCTTTGTAAGTTTTGGCAAATAAACTACACACATTAGTAAAAAGTCAGGAGACTTAGGAGCAGTAACTGTGAAGGTATGCGCTTCCTGGCTGCAGTTCTCTCTTCAGTCAAAAGGGAGCACTTTTCATCCACTTAAAGGAGCGTGGTAAAGCTCAGTCATCTCACTCCCAGTCTCTCTTAATCCTAATCTCAAACTATTTGATTTCTAAACCCCTTTCTGTCCCTTTTTCTTTTATAAATTAGTTTAATATTCTATTATTTAAAGTTCACTTTTGTTTACTTATTTTCCTTTCTCCAAATTATTTAATCTCTGTCCCACCTGGTTTTTCACCTGGCTACTTTTCTATCCCCTTTTTTTTTTAATCTCTTCACTGCATATAAACAAAAACCCTTTAAAATAATTTACTATGTCACATAGTGTCACACAATGATTGTGTATTTATTGGATAAGTTTGATGTTGCCTGAATCATGCTGGCAAGAAATGAATGTGTACTGGATGCTTCCTGTTTTTGTACAGTGTGTGTGTGTGTGTGGGTGTGTGTGTGTGTGTGTGTGTGTGTGTGTGTGTGTGTGTGTATGTGTGTGTGCTGTATGTTCTCTCTTACCATTCGGAGTGTCAGGACAAGTCCAACTGATGTTAAGTGCATGTGGGGACAAAGGGATGACCAGCGGTGCAGGAACGTTCTCTGGTGTGCTCTCCTCAGTCTGAACCTGGCTTGGGGGGCTTAATGTGCACCCACCTCCTGTGCATGCCTTCTCCACAGACACACACACAGACACACAAAAAAAAGAAAATAAAAAAAATGTATGATTCTTATCAAAATTATTATTTATATATATACATACATATTTCTAAAGAAAGGCGTAAGGTTCTCACAGCCACTCTAATGGTGTAAGAAGTTCCAGGGGTCAGGTTGCGGAGCGTGAGTTCTTCAAAAAGTTCTGAGCTGTTATAGGCTAGCACAGGTTCTGCACCGTCATGTGACAGGAAGATGGAGTAGAACTCCAAAACGCCATTTATCTGAGAAGGACGTGACCACCTGGAAAAAAACCGAGGCAACAGCAGAGATTGGAAACAAATTCAACTCGTGCACCACTTTCAGATTCCCTTTTGTGGGACCTTTTGTGTGCATTTTACAGAAAACATTTGTACTCCCTTTGATTTGTAACTCCAATGTTCAGTTCAGTTGAGTTTTACAATTCTGTATCTGAATAAATGGTCATTCAGCAAGCTCCTGTTTCATATGATTTTTGCTTTGTTCCATTTATTTTTTCTCTGTTATAATTTTATAGACTTTAATCATTTCTACTGCATACTTAAAACGTACGACGGTGGAATATTAAAAATAGTAGTGTCTTTTTAATAAACTACATAAACTCAAACATTTTACACTTAATGCAATTGTTAGTAATTATTAAAATATTGGGTAATAAAATGGCAACCCAATCCTGCAAACTGGTGTTCATTTAATCAAGCATTTGTTTATTTTGCTCTATTTTTAAATTAATAAATGGTCCTGGCTTTCTGTGTGGCCCAGCCTTCCAGATATGATGGAAAAAACGAGGAACTTTTTAAAAAGTGATAGATTCCTTTCTTGGTTGCTCCTATTAAATTACACTATTTGAATGACTGATGAGAGTCTGTTACCACACAATTAGCCCCTGTGGCAAACATGTCACATTTATTATAAAATTTACATGCTGCTGATTGGCAGTGTGATGCATGCCCACTTTTGAGAAACTGAATCAAATGGGAGTTGCAATAATCTATATCATAACTCACAGTGTGGCAAGAATTTCCACAAACCCTTGGCTTTAAAAGTGCATTCAGAAAGCTGAGAGAAAGAGTCAGGTTTTCTGTCAGAAAGGTATATTCAGTATGAAACAGACGTGAACACATGACAACTGCACATTTGCTTTCTTATGTTGCTCTTTTGTTCTTTATGTTGTATTTAACACAACTAAATTAGTGCTATCAAATAATAATAGAAAATGGATTGGATTTGGATTTAATAGAAAAATGCAGAAAGTTGTAAAGTTTGTCAGTATGTTGATGTGATCTAAAAAAAAAAGTAGGGTTTAGCTTAACAATAAGTGCTTTTTACACCTAACAAATGAAATGGAATAAAAATCTCAGCAACATAAATGTTCAGATTTTTTCTCACAGTCAGAAGAATGCTATTGATCAGGTATGATCCCTCAACCTCAGTCTATTACTAATGTGCTAACAAGGCAATACAAAGCCTTCCCACACCTGCTGAGTGCATTTTTCAAAAATCCCCTTAAAAGGCTAAAGAAATACTGCTTCACAGACAGGAACACTAAAAATTGCTACACTGAATATTTTTCTTAAAGGGTGAGTTTTACGCAAAATCTGTAATAATGTCATTCCTTTACCAAAACATACCCAGAGTGTTGCTTTGACTCATTCTCACTCAAGTACACAACAAATTGCATTTAATGACAAAAAAGTGGATTTTTACATATGTCCCCTTGAATATCAACTCTCTATAAATTTGCATTGGCTGTAAGTAGGCCTCTGAAAGGGACATTTACATATGTACAACACAAATAACTGTGCATGTGTGAACATGTTGGTTTGTTTGTGTGCTTACTCCACAAATATAGTCCGAGAGTCCAGCGGGGTAAGAGTTGGTGCATGCAGGGGTCCAGGAGGAAGCTGAGAGGTCAGAGCTGTAACTTGTGAACTGTTGGTGCAACCCACTAAAGTGCATGCACTCAGTCCCAGGAAATGGGTGGAGTAAACATCAAGACCTGCACCACAAACAAACATATACACACTAAAAGTTAAACACTGCAGAAAACCAACCCCACTCAGTGCAACAATAACAGAACCTTGAAATAAATTATATTAATTGTAGATTCCTTGATGTCTCCAATACTCCATCCACCCTGCTCTTTCCTCTGGTGCTGTTGCATGAATGCTGTTTCTCTTTCTGTGCATATCTTGTTTCAAAACTCTTCTCTATCTGCCTCACTGTTGCAATCTCACTCTGTTACACAATTTATTCTTGCACATAGCATATAATTACTATGTCTATAATCCCTCCAATCATTGTGAACATCAGACACTCTGTATTAATATCCCAGCATGGATGATGTGTGCTCTCATCCCTTCATTAACTTACAAAGACACACACTCTTTTGAACAGTGTTCATTTAAAATCAAAATAAGTTATAATCTACTCTGCCCATATAAAATGATGTATTGGATTACTCTCCAGCCAATGTACTTGCAAATGAGTTTGTGTACATCTTCACTATGTATTTGTGTATGTTGCTTAGACTAAGCCTTCCTGCCTGTGTGTGTGTATTCATTTTACAGCACTGTAGTCTCAGTGGTGCGACATGTGTTTCATGCCTTCTTCAGGTCTCTTCAGTGAAAGCATTCAGTCTAAACTGTGTGTACGGATGTGCACTAATGTTTAGTTTTCATTGTTTTTCTGCTGCTTCATTTTCATGTGTGTTTAGCTTTCTTTTTCAAAGTGCTATTCCCTTGGTAAGGACTGAGACACTCTTTTCTCTTTCAAATGCTAATCCCCCCCAATTCAGTTTTTTTACACTTTCCCCCATTTATTTTACACAGAAGCCCTGCCTCTTACACACACACTCTCACACACACACACACACACACACACACACACACACCCCTCGTTACCAGTGATGTTGTGTCGTCTGTTTCTTCCTCTGTATGCCAGTTTGTTGTTGTGAAAAAGGAGGTACTCTGTAACAACTCCATTGGGCCTATCATAGGAACAAACAAAAAAGTGAAATGAGGGGAATATTATGTTAATATGTGCTACATATATTATTTTACACAAAACCAAGTGACAAATATAAGACCCGCGGGCCAAATGTGGCCCACCACAGCATTTTATGTGGCTTTCGTAAGCTTAAAAAATGTAGTATTGTCTTAAAATAAACGTATGCTACTTTAAAGCCAGCATTGACCATAAACTACGTCTCCCATTATGTATGTTGATTATACTGCAATATGACGGCATCCCACCATCAGGTGGAGGTGCACAAGGTGCAAAAGTAGCCAGCAGGCAGCAAAACTTGCAAAAACTCAATTTTCACCAGCTATTTCAGTGTTTAATAGAGGACATGTTAAAACACAGTTTCTATGCACAAAATACCACACAGAGCTCAGTTATTGTTTGTTATTAGTTCTCAGCGATAGCAGTGGGATGGGGAATGTGACGTTTCATGTTTAGTTGAAATTAAACACGAAACGTTAAAGTTAATTACAACTGGCCCTTTGAGGGCAACCATAATGCTCACGGGGCCTCCGGTGAAAATGAGTTTCACACCTCTGTACTAAGCTATTACCTTTAATCAAGATGTGGTTAATGTTGAATTAGGTTTGTAATATAAAGCAATAATTACGTCACTTTTATTTATTTTATTTTCAATACGTTAGCAGGTCAGAAAAGATCATTTTGTGTAGGACACACAACATTAAAAAAGCTCTAAATCCAAACTATTAGGTTTTTATTTACAAGTTACATGCAAACAATATCAGCAACAAACAAACATGAGGTTTATATGTGAGAGAAAAGATGAGACAGTTGAGATTACCTTCCTGGTGGTTCCCAGGTTACAAACAGGGCTGTGGATGATGAAACTGCTGATGGAGGAAAGACACCTCCTGGAGCTGAAATTGTAGAAAAATTGTACACGGCATATTGAGCAACAAATATAGTGGTCAGCACAAGAAAATAAAAATCTTTAATCCATTTTAAAAGTGGTAAAAAAACAGTAAACATAAAACAGTGGTGGGCACAGTTCAGCTCATCCGCTAACCCCCTAATAGCAGAACTAATAGTTTGCTGACAAGGTTAATGTTTGCATTTATTTTACAACACATTGACATTACTTCTGCTGTATATTTTTTCTGCTGTATATTTTTGATAAATTACCCTGCCACTAAGTTTCATTTTAGCATCTTGTGTAGAAGCAAGAAGCAAAGTGTTCACAAGCCAAGATTACACAGCAACATCCTCCTCAATCTGAGAACGTAAGCAAGAGCATCTAGAGTCTCTTCTTTAATACAGACCAAGGCCCGGTCCTAATTCTCACATTTCCACCCTTGTGTAATTCAAATGTGCATTTCCACTAATGGGCTCAAGTGGGTTTTTCACCCAAATCTTCTAACAATTTCAATTTTCAGTTTCCCCAGCATCCTTTGCAGCAGGGACGTCCTTCAGTAACAGACAGCATTTTCTGAGTTTGTTTCAAATATACACATCTTAAATTTCACCTCTTAAAAACAACCTTTGTTAATCTGTGATCTATCAAACATTTTGAATTATGTTGATGCACGTCGTCTCATTATACATTTAGGTTAGATTTGATATGTGTTGAAGTTTAGTCAAAAAGGATCTGACACATCATGATTGAGAGGTCTGAAGCAGTGGGTAGAAATGGGAATAAAATGGTAGAGGACGATGTGTTCATAGATAACCACCTGAGGGCTGTTACATTTGGCACTGAACGTCACATGGTGATCAGGATATCAATATGATACATATTAGTGGTTTAGCTTTAGCTTCCCCTAAGTCACTTTCTTTTTAGCTTTTTATTGATATTTAAACTAAGGAATTCGTGTAGAGGTTTAGGTGTTAGTGAAGCTAATAATCTGGTTAGCTGTTCCCACCACTGTGATAGTGATAAAACTTGTTAATATATATATTTTTTATTTTGTAAGAAAAACCTTGCAAGTTAAAAAACAAACAGCAACTTTTATTTCATGTAAAGTGAAATGACACAGCCACCTATTTTATCCTCTGTCACAAACAAGCCAGACATACAAAAGATTTTTGAATATTTTACAGAACTTATATCCATTATGTTAAGATACTGATGTAACTTTAGATTACTTTCCAAACCTGTAAATAAAATGTTAAAATCTTGAGTTCTTATTTAAGACAATGCACTGATTGGTGAGTAAAAAGAAGTCTGAAAATTGTGCGTTTCAGGCAAAAAACGAGTTTTTAATGGATTCTCTCTAAAGTCTCACTGACATGTTTCAGTGTCTTAACTGTGCTCAGTGAGAATCAATACAGTAATCTGTTTTTTTCCCTTTAACTTCAGATTGATTTTTGCCGTCTCTGTACTGACCCCTGCCGTCACATTATCTTCCCAACAAGGCCGTTAGTCCAACACAGATTAATGTAGCTACTAACACATGAAGAAAAATATTTCCTTTTCTCGTTCAAGTGCTCCTTTGCCTTTACTCCTCCCTTCATGACTTCCCTGATAAGAAATATGCTTCTCTGTGCTATCAGCTTGTCATTCAATCTCAATGTGCTTCCTTCTATTGCCATTTTCAGCTTTTCTCTATTAAGCCATCCCACTCATTCTCCCCTGCCTGGTACTGCTGTTTCTGGCTTGTCCTCCTTGCATTCCATGCTGCTTTCTCATTCTTTTAAAAATCAGAAGAATTTCACTATTTGAGAATGTCTTTGTTTTATAAAATCTGTGTGTTGAAAAACCAGTCACACATTAGTGGTATGTATAAGGGGTAAAGATGTATGTGTGTGTGCTTGTTACCTTCCTCTGGGGTTGTGAGGCTTGACCTTACATTGTTACCATCACCACTGTCATTAATTGGACTCTCAGTGCAGCCAGCAGGCGTACAGGCACTTACAGTGACAATGTATTGAGTGGATGGAGTGAGACCTGTTATCACATCTGAACAAGGCGAAGCCAGAGATGTGAAGAGGAAGAGAGCAGACAAGGATGTTCAGTTTTACATAAATATAATTTAGGAGGATGTTTCAAACTTAGCTGTAATTATCACAAACACACAGTCTTGTTGCACGTTGAGAAAAAAAAATACTGTAATTTAATAATTTTTTGAGGGGACCAAGTGAGCATCTCAATTGGCTGATAGCAGAATTACTTCCTGGTGAAAAACAACTAGTTCACAGCCTCTCTTAAGGTGTTGCAGTGTGCATATCACTGTCAGTCACCAGTCAAGAGATGCCTTTATGAATGCAAAATGTTCATGTAAAGATCTTAACCCCTGATACCACTCAAGGACACAAAAAGACAAATTAGACTAAAACATCTTACTTAGATAAAGCTGAAAAAATGATTTGCAACTACATTGACCTGAGGACATCTGCTTATACAAATCTGTTACATATTTTGGAAATTATAACTCAGCAAGCCTCTCATCACTGACTTGAAGCTCAAAATACTTTTGTTGGCACCTATCAATATGACACTTAACAAGCTCATTTTTATATCAGATATGTCACCAAGGAAAGAAACTGTAAACTTTATTTTGTCTTGGATGAAAACTTTACCATGGGTTTTGTTTTTGTCCTGTTATCCCACCTGACAACTTCAGACTATGATTATGGGTCAGACTTAGGGCTGCACGATATTAGAAAAATCTGCGATGTGCGATAACAATGCCTAATATTGTGATGACGATATGACTTGCGATAAATGAACAAATACGTAAGTATACTTTCCATTCCAGCCTGAATTTTTTTTAAATATGAAGAGATCCATCCAGTTGACCAAATACATGAAGGGCTTCATTCAACTGGTGAAATACTTCAAGCTTCCATCTGTATGACAAAACGCATAAATGCAAACTTCTGAGTCAACCATTTATTGCAGTTTATGCAGTTGTTGCGATATGCATATTGCACAGGCTATTATCGCGATGGCGATAAATTTTCGATATATTGTGCAGCCCTAGTCAGACTACTCTATATTTAGGGGCTAAACTGTTGATAACTGATCTCCAAAACGTACTAATTTTTGCTTGTGAAACTTGAAGAATGATATATTAATTAGTCAATGGAAGGTTTTTGTTGAAACCCTGAACATTAAACTTCATGCCCACATTTGAATCATTCCACAACAACTCAACTCTGGTGTCGCACAAAGACAACAGTGTCAACGTTTGAAGTTATTTAAGCTTAAAGAGCTCAACACTGCAGTTTAAATGCTGTACTTGTTTCTGTGCGTACTGTTGCTAAGCAAGTTTACTATGTTTGGCAAACACTGGTAGACCCTAATTGTAAAGCTTTAGTCGTCTCTCTTTGATGTTTTTTGTCCTAGCTGTCTTGGCCTCCTCCACACTTTTATGTATTTCCAAAGTCACTCTTACATCGGCTGATTTTTCTTCTACCGCTTCCCTCCACCTTAGGTGTCCAATCATTCAGTACTTGTCTCTTTTTTCTCACTCTCTCACAATGTTGCCCGTGTCTTTTAATTCAATTAGGGGCCAGGGCCCCACTCCACCGCCATTACACCGTCATTTGCTTTCTGTGTTTTTTAGCCATTGGTGTAATTCTACAGTCAAGTGTCGGGGCCATCATAAATTAAGAAGAAGCCTTATCAGAGTGGACTTAATGTCTGGCAAAGAGAGGGGGAGGGAATGAGGAGTAGTGAAAGAGACACAGGGAAAGACGGAGGCAGGCGAGCTCATCATCATATTTGCCTAGAGACATGGTAGAGTGGATGAGAGCAGGGACGAATAGCAGGAGTGGACGCAGACATCGTCTTCATCATAAAAGACAAAGTGAGGAAAGATAGGAAAGTGAGCAACAGAAAGAGAGAAGAAAAAAAAGGATTGATGCCAGGGGTATGACATCATTGGGGTAGTCCTGAGCATCTTGTTCCAAATGGAGACAGGCTCCTACAGCTGGAGGTTTGCCAAAGAGACATTAACAAGTTTAACTGAGACAGTTTGTGTGTGTGTGTGTGAGTGTGTGTCTGTGTTTGAGAGACAAGAAAACCTTAGTAAAAAAGGTATCACAAATGTCTTTTCATGTCTGTACAAGTGCACACTAAGGTAGACAATTGGAAATTTTGTCTAAAAAAATTACTGCAACATCGTCCAGGAGGGCAGTACACATCTACCATAGTCATATAAAAGTTTCAGGAATGAGAAAGGTTTATTAGGAAGGCATTCCACAGATTTAAAACAACTTTATAACATCAAACTATGCATGTATCTGTTTTACCTGTGAAATTTCCATTAGCCAAGAATGTGGCTTTGATAGGAGGTATATCAGGGTTGTCTCTGTTGTAGGCCTTTAGCTCATATCTGTCAATCAGTCCTCTGATTTCACCAGTGGGTGGCACCCAGCTCACCTTAATACTAAAGCCATTAATACTCTGCAGTGCTGCTGGAGGTGGTATAGATGCAGGCGCTACAAAAAGTGAGATACAGAGAGAGAGAAGTGAAAAATATTAAACAGAAGAAAATACTGTAAGAAGAAAATTGCTGAGGATCAAAATGACTGATATAAATATCAGAAGAGCAAAAACAACCAAACATTGAATACTGATAAATTAAACAACACAAAGTAAACTTTTTAATAACACAACAAAAAAATAAAACATCAGTTAGGGCAAGGCATCCAAATAGCAACAAAAACAACAAAAATTCAAACAGAAATATTAAAAACAGCTTAGCAAGTAGGGAGCACATGAGACTGAAGAAAAAGCATGCTCCATCTCTCTGTGTTTTAATAGACCCAGTAAATCATACCTAACCATTAGCATAAATGCTATTTATGAGAGTAGTAACTTTTTCAGCACTGATTTAATATTGCCAGCCATTCATTCTGGGCTATATTTCACAGTAATCAGCTTCCCTCCTTCTCAACTGCACTCTATTTTTTTTCTCTCCATCTGACACCACGAGCTTCCCAGGATGGTGCATCTAGGACTCCAGTCCCACTTATCTGACCAACTTAGTTCCTCTGAACTTAATTAAAATAAAAATCAAACAATCTTTTGATGTTCCTGTACACCTGTCTTTACCTTCAATTCTCTGTAGCATGGGTGATTCTTTGGTTTGATTTTCAGCTTGCATTTACATGTCAGTTCATTGTCTTTATTGCTTCTAAAGATACCATTTACTAAGGACACAACACCAAAAGATATCCTCAAAGAAAGATGATTTTCCTCCTGTTTTCTGAAATTTTGATCCTGTTTATTCAAGTCTGCTGAGATTTTGGGTTGTATATATATTAGTACATTTTTATGTTTTGATTTTGGGACATCATTTTATTCCAGAGTTATTCAACTAAATTGCTCCGGGGGCCACAGTTACTGCAGGTCAACAGTTCAGGGGCTGAATATCCAGCAATTAAAGTAATTATGTAAATAAACCAAGAATTACAAAGATCTGTTACCTTTGAAATAGTTTATTTTGCTGCATTTAATCATGAATACAACATATAGAACTCTATAAAAGTAATAATTTAAAAATAAAAAAAACAAAAAGAATATATTAGGCCTCCTATTTGACACAAATATTATTTTGACATCTCTGACTTGCCAAATATTAAGACCAATTTTATTTTCACTTTCATAGTTTTATCTTAATCTGAAAATCAGGGGTTTGGGCTTAAGAGATGAATGAACCAGTTGGTAGACCGAACTTTGGTCAATTGCGGGCCGGATGTGGCCCGTGACCGCCAATTGAATAGCCCTGTTTTATTGTTTTGAAGTTTTTTTAGGTTTATTTTCTTATTATCTAACATTTCTTTTATATTTTATTCATTGTAAAGCATTATTGTTTTTGTCCTCCAAGCATTACACACAGCTTGCATATTTCCATATCTCATTTGAAAAAGGTTTCTTTTATATCCTTGCATAACTCCTACATTTTCTCTCTTATTTCCCATTTTCTTTTCCTTTTTTAGCACTTCCTGTCCCTTCTGAGTTTTTTCCTCACTGGTCGTACCACAGTGTTCTGAGACCTACTAGTGTATCGTTCACTACTAACGAGCAGCTTTATATTACACAAGGGACCGCACAGGCCATTCTGGGTTAACAGCCTTTTACTGCGATGCCCTTTATGGAGGCTTTATCAATCTCTTATACCATCTGACACCAGTAACATCAATGTCTTTCAATAAGTCTACCACACTGTACAAGATATTAGTGGTTTCAAATAAAATATGTCTTAAGATTATGAAAAAACTGCTAACTCTAACACAGCACAATATGGAACGGTCAATGAAAAAAGGAACACATGAAGCAAATGACACCCACAGCACTGTGACTAAGTGTAAGATGGTGAACATGTAATGACATTTTTTACGTGACTATAATAATAATACATCTGATACATGTCATACACAAATACAAAACGTCTTCCGGCTGAGATATAAGAGCTGTCGTACCTTTGCCGTGGCTGCGTCCTCTCTGCCAGGGTGATGCTGCCCAGCCTCCAGCAGCCAAGGCAATAATCCTGTACAGGTACTCTTAAAACGGGTGTTTTTTGTTTGTGCATGGCATTTAGGAGGCAGACGAGACAGAAAAAACACATTTATTACAATAAGTGAAAACATTAGAAAGATCTGCATAGAACAAAGATTCAAAACTTTTTGAATGAAATTGAATGTTCGAAGTCAGTGTTTCCAAACCCTGGTCCTCAAGGCACACTGCCCTGCATGTTTTAGATGTTTCCCTGCTTTATCACACCTGATTCATATGATTGCAGTTCAACAAAGGCTTGTTAATCAGTTATCAATTGAAATCAGCTGTGTTAAAGCAGGGAAACATCTAAATCATGCAGGGCAGTGTGCCTTGAGGACCAGGGTTGAAAAACATTGTTCTGTTACTGGGTAGAATATAAACAAACTGAAATGACATCGACACTCTGATTATTAACCCATGGTCCATTATTAGAATATATTTATATTATTATTTCAACAGATTTTATCCATATTTTTTCTTCTCACTCTCCTCTTTTGTGTCCTGCTTTGATTTGTAGAGCCATGAGCACTATGAGATGTGAATGGGTCTGGTTTTGTTTTTATTTTTATATGTTTGCTTTGAACCACTGCAAAACAAATTTACCTACAGGTATAAAACAACATAACTGTTACCTGTAAAAGGCTGCAAACTATAATCTGTGGCTTGTGTCTGCCTTCCACTGTAAACCAGCACTGAATCGTTCCCTCTGCAGTTGAATCGACTTTCACTGGTAGGACAGCCATCTAAGTAGACCCGAACAGAACGGCGGGAGGTGACAGCCAAATCAACCTTTTCACTGAAAGAAGAGCTTCTTTTATCACTGCGAATGGTAAGACCACGTATGCAGCCTCCCAGGCCTGTGGGAAGGAAAGGGAAGGAGACAAGGAGTGAAGGAGAACAGGAAAAGAGAATCTGAGGATAGTCACTCACATTACTTTTTAGTTTTTAAACTTATCCATCCTACAGTCTCAGCTTCACACTTAGTCTCATCATACAACTAACTGTTTAAATATTAAATTCAAGCCATACTTGAAATTTATGTTAAATTAACTATATGCATTAATTCAAGGTTTATTCTAGTCATGTGTGTTAGAAGAGCTAAAGTTTCAGCTGAAACAATCACATGAAAGACTGTAGTAAAAAAAGCTAAGATTTATAAGAGTTTAGAAACTCCAAAGTTCCACATATCTCACCATGTTTGTGACTTTGGCCAGCGAGAGCGGGATGTAAGAGTTTAGCTGGCACACCACCCAGGTATAATGGTGAATCAACACTCAGTCTCACTGCCCCTCCCACTCCCCTCGTTTCCTCAGCCCAGTCGTTCACTGCAGCAGAGATGAGAGAGCCTCGTTTTGCCAATGACAGCTGTTTCCAGTCTCCATCGCAGTAGCCGAGCCCCACCCACATGCTGAGTTCAGTCACATGACCATCAGCAGCAAGAATAAAGGACAAGAGACCGGCTTCCAGCTCCACCTAAAAACACACACTAGTAAGATTTCACAAACTGGTCTCACAATATTGTCGTTTTAAACATGCCACTGATCTTACAAGCATATAATCTTCCTTTTTTGTGTTGTATGTAAACAGCAAAAGGGCACTGAGCTGGTCAGTTCTGAAATCCAGAGACATGTCAAAGTCCTGCCCTCCATTAAAAACACCTGTGGCCAACTCCAAGTATCCTGTAAGGAACAGTAAGGACATAATTAATGTAAACATTTAATAAGCAGAGCACATGTTAAATCTTAGAATCTTTTGACCAAAAACATGAAAAACATTTGTTTATATTGTTAAAGACTAAAGATTAAATGAGAAGATGTTGATATTAGAGTAACAAAGAGCAGACTAATGAAAATGATCTTAGGTCAGATGGCAATCATCTTTTATTCATGTTCATCCACAAGAAAGCCAAATTACTACTAAAATTTGCTGAATGTATTTTATTTAGATAATCAGCGTTGCCAAGTATATGAAAAATATGAATGACTTTAACTTGTAATTTAGATCTTGATGTCATTCCTGTATTGGGTTCTGCATAAAACTGTTTCATTATCACAGTATATATACTGCTCTGTAGTTTCATCTGTTGTAAATTGTCCTAAAAACAGTAAGTTATACAAAAAAGTTGATCCTACCATGACCCAGAAAATGTGCTCCATCTATCGTTTGAAGAGGACATCCCTCCCAGCTTTCATACACTGCTACAGTCTTTGTGGCTTTTGTCCAGTCCAGGTACTGCCATTCCTCTGAGGGGCTGTCAGTCATCTTTAAACTCACGTCTCTGAGGCAGCCAGAGAAGCCCTGTCGCACCAGCAGGGCATCTCCTGGTGAGGCAGAGAAAACTGAAAACTGTGTTGGCCTTCCTTTTATTCAAAGAACGTTCAACAATCGAAGTGTCATTCAGGACTTATCATTAAAGATGTTTTAAAGTTACAGTACCGGAGCCTGACTCAGCAAAGTCATTTTAAAGCCAAACCTGAGTCGGACCAAATAAATACATCTTATAAGGGGGAAAGGTAGGCTCAGACTAACCTGAATCCTTTCTTAAAAGCATAAAATCTTCAGACAGCCCTCCAATGAACACCCCCATGTTTTCACCAATAATACTTCTGCCACTGGACGCTGATCCACTTCCTGGTTTTAGTAAAGTTAGAACATTGATTGTGTAGCAAAATGTGAAATGTAGACATAATGAAAAAGAAATAAAGTGATTTATGAAGACTTAGAACAAAAACTAAATGCAGCACTATCCAAACACAACCTGTCAAAATGATTTCCATGTTTTAAATTGTTTTCAAGGATTAATGAGAATAATTTCTCCATATAAATCTTTAAATTTAAAAACAGAAACACACATTAAACATGCACATTCCTGTCAGCTCTGTACTACCAACAATCATGCTTCTGTGTTCATTCTTCATGAGAAGATGAGCAGAATGGACTCGGTTTCAGAAATATAGAAGGGATACACCCTCCTCCTCCACCACCACCAAACACACACACAAACAGTGGTCAGTATGAATATGAGAATAGTTACCGCTGTATTGATTGTTTATAACGATTGTTCCCACGGCCCCTCGCCTTGTTGCCGTTATTCTATGCCACTGTCCATCATTATAGCGGCGTCCTCCGTCACCCTGCACACCCACCGCCACCGCAGAACCCTGCAAACATAAACACAAGCGCACATAAGCCTACCATACAGACAAGAACTTTAATACATACACCTTTGTGTGTTGTTGTGACACTCAATGACAAAAAGTGTTTGTGTCCTAAAGAAATCATCAAATGGAATTTATGACATTTGACTCCAAACAACATAAAAAAACAGACTTTCAGAGCAAGCTTATATGTTAAATACAGATCCCACAGACACACACCCTGCCACACAAAACACTCTCAAAAGGACACAAACATGTACATATAATCATCAAAATGCTGTTAAAGGGCATTTTACTATCTATTAAGTATGACATCATTGTTGCGATCAGCTTTTAGCAACCAGGTAAAGTAAAATAAGAGTAATGCATTTGTGCACACAAACACAAACATACAGACAACACGGTGATGAAGATTTAATGATGAGATCAATAAATACATGAATGCTGGAGTATATCAGCCTCTGACATCTTTACAACCACTGCAGCTTTACTAAACATGACAGCAGATCAGAAGCCCTTTTTAAACCTTTTTCCTCACCTCTCATATTTATACAAACACACTTGTTTGAATCGCTTGCCTGGGAAGCGATGGCAGTAGAAATAAACACTCAAATCTGCTAGAAACCGCTGCTGAGGTGTCCTTGAGCTGGACATTTAGAGCATAACTGCTCCTCAAGTGGGTATGTTCAATAAGCAAAAGATTGATGGTGGTTTTATCGAGAGGCACCAGCTGAGGAAAACCTTGACGGTCACTTTTCTTTTGCCAGGCAACATGTAGTAATCACAGTGAAAGACATTATGTGCCTTAGGAATAAATAGATGAATGAAAGATGCAACTCAATTTAACAAAAACCCACTGATAAGTTGGTGTCATCTGCTGAGTGGCACAGCATTCGGTTCAATGCCAATCTATTTAATACTCAGAACAACAAAACAGTAATCTAAAGTGCTGCTTCAGTGATAGCACCCCACTGATCGTAAGCACCAAATGAATGAGCACGTTTTGTCACATTTACTTAAGATGACTTAAATCCTTATATCCTGTTTGAAACTCTGTTTCCATTCTTGTCTCAGAATATAATTACTAAATCTTATGTGCTGTAGGATATTTTCTTCCATCCTGCCCAAACTCTATGAGTGATTTGTACAACAAATGTCTTGTTTCATTACTTACTAACTTACTTGTTGGGACATTGCTAAGCTGCTGGTAAAAAAAACTGTTTATTCTTGACTAGTTTGAGACTCCAACTGCCTACCAGGTTCACAGAAACTAACTGCTTTCATGATAAAGCATTACAAAAATAAATTACCATCCAATTATCTATTTTCTTTACCCTCTTGTCCTTTATATGTCATAGGGAGCAGTGGTGCCCATGTCTAGTGACACTTTGCGAGAGTAGCTGTACACTCTGGAACTTTGGGCAG
>JARVGW010070843.1:0-24615 GCA_031762495.1 Anablepsoides rubrolineatus
TTAATTTATTTTAATTTAATTTAATTTAATTTAATTTAATTTAATTTAATTTAATTTAATTTAATTTAATTTAATTTAAATATGTTTGCCACTTTGTTTTATTTACCATGCAAAAAAGAAATTTGTTTTTTCAGCATGTTTAAAAAACATATTAAATTAAATATATTAAATTTGTTGGCAATTTAAAATTTTATTAAATTTCACTAAAATTACAACAAGTGATTGCAGCTGCTGCATCACATAGCTTCTTTATTTCTTCTAATTTTTTATTTATTTATTGTTTAATTTCTCTCTGGGATTATGAAGTATTTTTGAACTGAATTGAATTTAAATCTAGTTGAGGCAAACGAGTCAAACTTTTATTGTGGACTTCCATAAATGAACGCGATCATGTGGATCATCTGACTCGGGTCCCGGCTGGATGATAGCAGTGTGAGTCAGATCATCAGACAGAGGAACATGTGGAAGTAACTGACGATCCAAGAGGGGAATTTCCACCTCTCCTCTTCCTCTCTTGCCCCTTCCTCCTTTCCCCCTCCAAAAAAAAAGAAAATTATATATATATATATATAATTTCTGCTTTTTCTTTCAGATGGAAAAAAAGTGAGAAAGTCAGGAAAAAAAAAAGGTTAACGGAACAGAATTGATGGTTTGGACATTTCTTTCCGTGACTTATTTTTGTTGGCTAAAAATATAATTTCTTTCCACTTGATGTTCATGTTTTTTTCTTTCTGGTAACAATCAAACAAAAAAAATGTACAAAGAGTTTATTAAACACATTCCGCTTTATTTTTGCTTTGTGACTCATTTGTGAAGTCCCCTTGTTTCCACAAATTCCCTCCATCCACCCCACACAACTGTCAAATTTGTTAAACCCCCAAGTCTAAAAACAAAAAAAATGACTCTGATCTTTAAAGTTTTTCTCTATGTACCTTTTTTCCTTTCTTATTGTCTAAATATGTGCAAGTATTAAAATATGAAACATAAATATAAAATGCAAGCATTGCATTGAATAACGAAAGCACACTTTTATCACATTTATATTTTTCTAACTGTTTAGGTTTTGAAAGAACTGGTTGTTTATAGGTTGCACTCAATGACCTTATGGGATTCAGAGCTGTTCAGTTTTGGCACAATTTCTTGTGTTTTATCTTTTATTTTAAATAAATAAAACCACCATTTTACACTCAAGCCAACAAATTAAGCACATCTGATTTAATGCTTGCAAATGTAGCTAGAAAAAATGTTACAAATGCTCAAATCACAGAGGCAGCACTGATTTAATAACTGCAAAAATCACAGAAGCTTGGAGATTTTTGTTTTAAAAACAGATATTAAAAAACAAAAAATTGATAGTTATTCAATTATATTAACATAGTGTAGTTAATCTGGCTAATTTCTTTTAATAAACTATGTATCTAGCTCCACCTTAAAAAGTCTGATAACGGGATGATTAAACACAAACCAGGCAGCCACAATAAATAAATATTAGCTGACTGGTTTGACATGTCTTCAGAGTGTTTATCACTGATAATTCATACTGTTTTATGGAGCTTCTGATGCTTTTAGCACATTAAGACTTTCTCCAACAGAGCCATGGTGAGGAACTTCAAACTGCAGCAGGTTCCAGGACTGCATTGAGTTGCTTTGACAACTAACTTTTTGGTATGACAAAAATAAAAAGTTTTTTCATTTTTGAAGTATAAAATGAAAATAGAACAACCATCCAATTTTTTTTTTTTGTTTTCAATGTCTATTTTTACAACAAATAACGAATTACCAAAAAGTACATGAACTCCAAAGGGTTTACTAAACAAGGCATCTGATTATGATGTATAAAATTCATTCCAGCAATAATTCTTATTCTGGAAAAAAAAAAAATATTAGATTATTTTTAATCAAATACAAAAAGAGGCCACTCATTTATAAAATGTATTACAGTGTTTTTAATTAAAAACCATGAAAACAAGGAACAAAACTTAAATGTGCTGAGTATTAGCATCTATCCACAGTGAAACATGATTTCAACTAGGGGTGTAAATCACCAGCTTTATCACGATACGATATTACATGGATATGTTTGGATGACGATTCGATATTTCTTGATATCACAAAGTCTGTCACGATACAATTTCGATTCAATTCAATTCACATGTCTGCAATCAATATAATGTGATATCATATGCCCATCTAACACAATGACTGTGTTAGATGGGCATATGATATTGATTCCCATGGAGAATATGATGACGATATATAGATCGATATTTTTGTTTTACCATGATATAGCTGAATCACGAACCCTTTAAATCGATATATCAATATTGATGTATCATTACACCCCTAATTTCAACCTGGAAAGACTCAAACACAGAAATATGGCAGTTAAACAGTTTTAATGATATGAGAAAGTTCTTTGGTGGTTGAGCCCCGGCAGAAGACGTGGGTGCAGCGAACTGCTGTGAGCTAGCAATCATCTTAGGTTTTAGATATAACGTCTTCCCCCGGGGCTCGGACACTGGTGGTGGTGTGGAGGCCAGAAGGAAGGGGTAGCCAGGAAGAGCCTGAGATGAAGGTGGAGGTGGGTTGAGCGAGTTTGGAGAGCCGGTTGATCCTTGGGTGCTGAGCCTTTAGACCTGGATCCATGAGAGTTGATTGAGGTGAGGATCTGATGCTGATTGACAACAGCTGGGAGGGTGACGCAGTGATTGGATGGAGCAGATGAGGTGGAGAGAGTCTTCCAGTCTGAGTTTACGCCTAGGCTTCATTATGTATAATTATGATTATGCCTTTTATGTCCATGTTTCTGATTATCAAACCAGAGCAACAACTATTTGTTGCTCTTTACCCAGACTCTGTGCATAACATATTGGTTTAAAACACAAAAAAAATAATTTAAGTGAAATAAAACTGAGAATCACTTACTTTTAGAAATGTCTGTCATACATATCTTTTCAAACAGCTTTAAACATCCTCATAAAACATTAGGTCAATATCTTATCAGGTACTTTGACTCCACAGAAGTGTGGCTCATCTCAACATGTTCATATTAGGTCACAGAAACAAGTATTTTCTATAATCAAGTATCAAATATCCCTATTTGGCCCCATTTATTTGTCCAAATTTGGCATTTCTGTTTTAAAAAGCAACTGCTAAATTCAAAAGTTAAGGAAACTCCAGACTTGTAAAGCAAGCCAAAGGTGAGCAGTTTAGGTTGATAGTTAGTAGAGCTGATGCCTCTCAGCAAGAAGGTCACCGGTTCAAATCCCGGCCCGGGGACCTTTCTGGATATAGTTTGCATGTTCTCTTCGTGCATGCGTGGGTTCTCCCCGGGTACTCTGGCTTCCTCCCACAGACCAAAAACATGACTATTAGGTTAATTGGTAACTCTAAAATTGTCCCTAGGTGTGAGTGAGAGAGTGAATGGTTGTTTGTCTCGTTTGTCTCTATGTGTGGTCCTGTGATGGACTTGTGACCTGTCCAGTGTGTACCCCGCCTCTCACACGGTGACTGCTGGATGTGGGCACCAGTGACCCACGCGACCCAGAAAGGAATAAGCGTGTACAGAAAATGGATGGTAGATTGGTAGATTGTTTTTTTGTTGTAACAATGTTCCTTGGCAATAAATCTTATTTTAGTGGGAAGCTCAAAACAAGTGTCGGTAGCAACAGAAGACAAAGCTGTTTGGCCGAAAAGATACAACAAATTTCCACGTGAGCAACCCACACTGCTCCTCCCACAAATGCATGTTCCTTACAAATGTGACACCATTTAAAAGTAAATTTAACAGGCTTTACAACAGTATAAGATGTATTGCCAAGAAGCATTGTTACAACAAAAAAACAATCTACCAAACATAAATTACCTTACTTCACATATGTTTACTTTGTAGCGGTCACTGTTTGACCAGTGTGACTAGTAGGAAGTAGAAAAAAAAAACTTCCTGCAAAGTATTAAAAAATGTATATATATATTTTTTTTTTTCATGTTAAGGACATTAGAAACAATAAAAGAATGATGGGGTAGAGTGGAGGAGGCAGCGGTGCAGTGCAGGAAACCACACACGCTACTAACACTGATGTGGTGAACACAAAACTCTGTCATCTACCCACATACAATCTTATATACATACATATGCAGAGGTGGAAGGCAGATACTATACACAGGAACAAAAGTTATTTACAGTTGATAAACTGTTCATGTGTTTGTTAAAGGAAATAGCTAAATGTTGTATTGAGTTAAAACATTGTATCATGTTGTCACTGATGGATGGCCTTTTTAAACGTTTTATAAAATGTATTTTTTCCCGTTATTTAGTTACATTAAATGATTTTTGGCTCATCTTTTCTTCCTTTCAGAAGTTTTTTTTTTTTTTTTTTTTTCAAAATGAGCAGCTAATGAAAAGATGCCTTGTAAACAGACAGGCCTCTATTGTTTCTGAACATGTTTGAAATTAAAAACAATACTTGTTTTTATTTTTTTGTCCACCTTCCTACAGCAGCACATGGAAACAGAGTTGCATCACTGATCCCCTGCAATGACAGTTTGAGCTTTTCAACATAAAAGATTTGTGTGTTTTGCACTTATATGGGCATATTTTAAAAGAGAAAATTATGAAAAGTCACCCAGAGAGTTCACGCTTTATTTTGCATTAATTCTTTTTTTATGTTTACAGAACTTTTACAGTTTATATGTAATGTTATTTATTTAAAATGTACTTTGCTCGTGCTTTGACATGACAAATCTGAGGATATTTCTTGGTTTCAGGCTCTGTGTGCAGATAAATTCAGAGTTTTGTGTCCAGAGTTGTAAGCATGCAGTCCATGTGTTGAATGAGCAGAAAACAAACATGATTGTAACTGAACCAAAATAAAAAAAGAGGTAAGATCTACTACTCCAGAAGCAAAACAAATATTCTCAATATAGTCTTGTTTTAGGATGTAATGCAACCTGCTTTATTGTTTAGTTATCTTTAGAACAATTACAAAAAGTTTAAAAACAAAAGTTTTTTTTTTGTATGAACCAAATTAAATCAGACTTTTATTTTGAAATATACGGTTACTGAAAAAGGATGTGTGGCCACAAGTTCAAGAAATTGACATTGATATTTAACTCAGTGGCTGCACTGAGTTAAAATATTGTTGTATTACATACTTCCATGTGTGGTTGTGTGATATATTCTTTCCAAAGCTGAGTCAAATGGTGAACATGTGAATTTGTTACTAAACTAACACACAACAGTGATAAAAGACTTTTGCGAGGGAACTCAAATAGTATTGTGAGATAACACAATATTATTGCATGGGAAAGTAAAAGCAAAAAAAATCCCCATGTGCCCTCGCAGGCTCCGTACAATTGGAATTAGTTGTATTCTGCAGTGATCAGAAACTGGGTTTATCAGCTCCAGTTTTGTTAAGAAAAAAAATGTGGACTAAAACCCATATTTACAGTAGTGATTTGCCTTTATTACCAAGATCATACTCTTTTTGTTTTATTGTGTTTTTTTAAATTCCTATAGATTTTTCTCTTTATTTATTAACAAGTTAACAAACCTGATTCAGTTTCACTGCAGTGAGTCTCTCAGTCTGTTTTCTGATAACTTCATGTCCGTCTGTCTTTATGTCTGTGTTGCTGTCTGTCTCCATCTCTCTGGGTGGTCTGTGGTCCAGCAGCCTCCACTTCTCCCTCCAGTGGTGGTGTGAGGGTGTTTTTGGGAGTGGGGGGGGAGGGGGTTTAGAGTGTAATAGGTGCATGTTGGATATTAGGGAGCTTGGTGGTGGTTCCTTTCCTTATATGTTCTCCTCCTACTCCTAATTTCTCTTCACTTCCTCCCTTCCTTGTTTCTAGCCAATAAAGAAAATATTGTGCCCACACAGCAGCCCCCGGTGCACAAATGCCCCCCACTGCCTCTGAACTGCACTGAAAAATAAAAAGTCTCGGGGTTAACCGCTGAAACCCAGAGCCTGTAACACCCCTGCATCCCCACTGTCCTCAGTCTCACATTAACACACACAGTGCCACCCTCACTCAGATCTGTGTATATAAACTGTGGTTGCTCACAGGCTGAATGACACAGTCCGCACGTATATACAATATAGTCACATTCACCCACACTGATGAGGAGACGCATACATGCACGACAACATACACAAACATATACAGCACATGCCACACGCAGAGACTGTCCTCGACACTGCCATCAAAGAGCAGCGAGTCGCTTCCTCTCATCTCTGTTATTTGTTTGTCTGATCTGGTAGCCATTTTACCATCAATAGACTGGTTGCATTTAGGGGGGGGGATTTTCCCCCTCAAATATGGCAACCACAACAGCCGAAAAGGCCTGCTGAGGCTGAAATAGGAGAAAGCAGTGAGTGACTGGCATGTGGTGCGTTCAAAGGTTAGTTCCTTTTCCTCTAAAATGCAGATTACAAAACAGACCAACATGTGCAAGTTGGTGTGGAGTCAAACCACTCTCACATGGCTTATTGTTACCCTGCTGCTGGTGCTAATCCCACACTAAGAGGAGGTTGACTAAGGCATCATAATACATCAAGCAAACATCAAATGGAACATGGGAAATGAGAGAAGTTTTAAAAGACTGACACTTGTGCATAAATAATATACTCTAATGTGCTTTGAACATGAAAAAAACTCTTGGCTGCTCCATTTCTCTCTTGATGATCTGCCTATAATTGTCCAATATGTCTGTGTATTTAAACTGACACAACTCCCAGTCAATAATAGTTTCAAGGAGATATATCATGCAAAACCCATTTTTTTAGCTGTTAAATATGTTTTTTTTTTTTGTTGTACTTGGAGTCTCTAGGAGTGCAAACAATTATTCTGTTTGGTCATATTTTTCAACCTGTTCAGTTTTCTCTATTTTCTATGATGTATTTTGAACTATTATGTCTCCGTTTTTGCAACTCTGTCTCTGGGTCAGACTCTCCAACATGTAAGGCTGGACAGACAAGTCTTCCCTTGTTGACATCTCATGTGTAAATAAAATGTTTCTGCACTGCTAGTCGTAACCCCTTCTATCAAACTAGAACGGACCACTCTGGAAGCTGGAGGGTGGGAGGGCAGGGTGTGAAGTGCCATGTTTGGATTTAAAGAGACAGCCTCAAAATGAGTTGATCTGAGACACACCTCAGAAAAGAGGAGAAAGAGGGGCTTGTGGAGTTACAATAAGGAGGAATTCAGCCCAAATAATTGCAGTCCTACTTTATAAAGACACCAAATGCAGGATTTAAATGTGAAAAATAAAAATTCTAAAAGGATGACATTTTTAGTTTAATGTGACACAAAGTAGACGTCACTTTGTTGTCTGTCTACAAAAAATGATTCGGTTTTTGCTCCTGTGTTTACAGTTTGGAGCATCTGCTCCAGGGCTCTTTTACTGATTCTTTATGTAAAAACAAAATTTGCACATTTTTATTTACTACATTGCAAAACTAATGTTTCTGAATTAAAGTTTTTCTCAGTTGCTAAAACACTAAACCCTGTTCTTTGAATTAAATGCTCAGTTCCCCGAACCCATTTATTAAAATGGCCACTCTTTTGTCAGAACACTAAGCACATTTCACCCAGTTAGACACAACATGCAGACCTATTTTCACCCACTAAAACACATTTTCCCCTTTGATTCACATGGGTTCCACAATGATAAGCACAGGTAGGTAGAATGAGACACAAATAAAGCACTGCTGTCTGGTCTGAAACACAGCAAGTCAAAATAGATCACACATGTTTCTAATGATGTGACCAAACCAGTACAAGGAGCCCTGCTCATTGAAGCTTCACTATGTATGTATAGAAACTATCACAAAGGCAAATACTCTAAATATGAACTGGATGCACTTTTGTTGGTGCAGTGTATTTGTACACTTAGATATATATACAAAATTACAAAATTACTGCCATATTAGAAAGTTTGGATTGTTATTCTGCAGCTTTAAAGTTGAAAAAGCTGACCCGATAAACTGCAAAGTGATTTAATGTGTGCTGAACAGACCCCTAACAGGCTAATCCTCATTGTGAGGGCCAGAATGACGTAAAGTCAGATCTCTGCAGGTGACGTCAAGGACTTTACTGGATCATATTAGGACAGCAGCAGGGTTTTGGGTTATATCACACTGTCCTTTAATGTTCTGAATAAGCTAAGAATGACGCATTTGGTTGAGTCTTAACTTGTTTGTCTGAAACTCTGGTGATGTTCCTTTCAATGGAGTGATGGTCAGTTTTTACTGTACTGTGGTTAAGTTAATTTTTGATTTTTATTTAGCTCAGAGGTGAACACTAGACGAGGTATACAAGTAAATTTTTAGATGCAAACTGCTTTTTAAAAATGAAGCAACAATAACGAATTTATTGGTGAATTAGCCTTTTAAAATGTCTACTTTCAAATTGTCATTTAGTACAGTATACTGCAACAAACTGTGTTTAAATCATGCAATGTATTAAAAACTCAAGTGAGATGAACAGGTGAGAAAATTCAAGTCAGGTTTTTTTTTATCTAACATTACAGTTTGAGCTGATGAGAACTTTAAAAGAGATTATCACAGAAAATGTGAGCACATTTTTATTAGCTATGCTTATTTTACCACAGTCTTCAACACACATGCACACACACATATTGTAATGTACTTCTCACAGATTAAACATTTCCTAGAAGCATCTTAAAAAGACTCTCTGCACTCCTCTGTAAGGATTAGCATAAATTTAGTTTGGTTAGAAAGTAGCAAAGCATAAGCCACCCCAGTGACTCATCGTCTAAGGATTAGCTTCACCATTTAGTTTAATTAGCAATTAAGCTAGATGGTAATGCTATTCTGTTAACTTTATCAGTGACTCAAACTCCAGATTAACATTAATCTGACATTTAGTTCTTTCAGCAGTTGGCAGAGCATTAGCAATATTGATGAGGTAGCATCTGTAGTACTTTCTTTGTGTGTCATTTTATGTGCAAAAGACGTGAAATCATCATAGTTAGAGGCTGAAAATTAAGTTTTATGATGCTTGACTTTTATCTGGAGTTTGTTTCATTCTTCTAATTGTTCTTCGACAGTTGGAGAGCTGACTTCTGTGGTTAGATGTTTTGCAATAAAAACAGCAGCAAGATACAAAAAGCAAGTTAACTTGTGCAAACAGTAACTGTCTAATTATGCTAGACAGTGCAAATCATCTAGACTTTGAGTCACTAAACTTATAAAAAAAAAACTTCTGCTTTTATGTGGTTGGGAGCGGGATGGAGAATGTGGGAGTGTTGAAGAAAAAAAAAAACAATTCAGATTATTTCAGTTTGTCTGCGTGAGAATAGCGTCACTGAAAAGAGTTCCCTTTTTCTTCTCACGCAAAAACTGACCATTTCCTATCGTCAACAGAGCAGGAAACAGTGAAGGACCCAGAATTGTTTGTGCAAGTGTGTCAAAACCTAACTTTTGTTGTGTTTTTTTTGTTTTGTTTTTCACTGTTTAATGTGTCTTCATTCACTTTCAACACAATCTTAGCCAATCTGCAGCCACATATAATTGCAACCTAACACTTTTCACTCTTTGCATCATGTTGTGTTTAACACTTCCCCTCACCGTGATGCTCGTCTGCTGCTTCAGGCAGCTTTTCATGTGAAATTGCACAAAACTCTTTCTAACAACTTCCTCATCTGTTCTCATTAACTGTTTTCCAGCACTGTGTAGGATTGCAAAGACTTGTTCCAATATCTGCATACAGCTCGTGAAAAACTAATAACGCTGAGCTATATCTTCAAAATGTCACCTTGATTCATCTTTTCTCAACATTTTTGTACTTTCAAACTTATATTTTAGAGCATAATGTGGTATTTTAACCTTTACTTAAAGCAGTTTGCAGTTCTTCAGGTTCTTGCCAGATCTTTATTCTCTGATGCTGCACCTTTACTTTACCACTATGAAAAGCTTGATTATGCGTTTGAATGTTTAAATGTCATTGGATGGTTAGTTTCTGTCGGTTTTGGTGCTTAGCTATACATACCACTGTTATTCTCTGTGTACTCATTCACATCTTTTAAAAACTGGAAACAGTATTACGGTTAGAGCCGGGAACACACAGACACTAGGTGGTTTTCTAAAGACAAAAGTTACGTTTAGGATTGGATTTAAGTGAAACTGATAATTTTTTGGTGCATGACCAAGATTAATAGTGTCCAATCCTGATCCTTGTTTCCCCTCTTCCAACACACCTGATTTAGTGACTGAACTACCTCTTCAAGTTCTGCTGAAGCCACTTAAGTATCTATTCATTCAAATTTAGGTGTGTTGGAGCAGAGAGATCTCTAAAACCTGCAGGATTGTGGTCCTTGAGGTCCAGGATTGGACATCCCTGTTTTATTTTGTCTCAGTTAAATGTGAGAACACAATCAAAACTCTACAATATGACTTACCACTTCCATTTAAAATATCCCAACACACAACTTGGACAGAGTTTGGATGATGTGTCTGATTTCATAAGTGTTGCCACAATTTACCCGTTCACAAAAAGTCAATGTTTGATTATAATTTTGGTTTACACACACTGAAACAAACCAACAAACAAGCAAAAACTGGTTACAAAATATGATTTTCCCCACACCTTGTTAGCTTTACAGGCTTCATTTTAATGGAAATAAAATCTGTGTATTCTGTAGTTTATTTTTAAATGTGATGAATACTGTTATACTGTGTTTCCAGTTATTCTACTTTTGCAGTCCCACTTATTATATTATGTTTAAATTTGTTGAAATTAATTAACTCCCAGCTGTTTTGTTCTGTTAGTAATTGTGAGCCAATCAATGAGATGCAGTTTGTTATCGGAGTCCCTTGATTTCTCCGTCTTCTTTGTGCTCTGGCATGCGAGAGCTCACAGGAAGATGAAGTGAAAGTGTGTTGAAAGTGAATGTTTTTCTCTCATTTTGTCAGACATGCAGGAAACTCAGCGAGCCTGTGGCCTGAACAGGGGAAGTCAGATTGCTGTGTGTGTGTGTTCATACGTGTGTGTGGTCTGAGTGCTGATTGAGCCCTTTCACTGTCAGCGAGCCACCTTTGCAGGCTGTGGAAGCTAAATGTGATGAAAAACAGCTCAGTGGGAAGTATTCAGGGCATAAAAATATTCTTCCATCAAAGATTAAGCAGACTAATGAGCATGTATTCACTCTCACATTATGGCATGTAGAAAAGGTGTCAGCAAAAGATTCAAAACATTACACGAGTATAGCTTTTTCCTGTGAAATTTTACAACTTCTGTATTTTTCTCTGTCTAGAAATTTCATATATAGATATGCCATGACTGGGCAGACTTGTTTTCTTGAAAAGATCAAAGCAGGGAGCTGTCTCAGGTGGGGTAAAACATTCTAGATGTCGTAGTCATAGTGCTGTGCTTCCAGGGTCCCCCAGTTGCAGAGGTAAGCACAACCCTTGCTATTATTGTAATTGGTCCTTTTCCCTTTGTCCCATCATAGCACATTCCTGCACACAGTTGTCTTCTGCAGTGGTGCAGAACTATGATTCAGTGTTAAACATGGTAGGATGTCATCATCAGTCTATCCTGGTTACAGCAGAACTTCAAATGCAACCATCTCTGTTTTGGTGTTTTGGAGCCTACAGTATATGGGACGGGACTGGGCGGGCTGCAGTGTATAATTTACTCTGCAGAGAAAGTGACTGGCTGCCACCTGCACTCCCTTCATGACCTGCACGCCTCCAGGACTCTAAAGTGGGCAAGAAAGATTCTTGTAGACCCCTCCCACCACGGACACATGACTCGTTGTGACTCTAGACCTTCTGGCAGGAGGTTGCGGTCCATCAGGACCAAAACCTCCATCCATACAAACATTTTCTTGCTCTCTGCTATTAGACTCATCGATAAATCCAAGGACCACCACTGATTCAACCCCCATTACACATTAATGTAAGGACACTAACACGATTTTGGACTAATAATAAGTGCTCACTGCAGTATCTTACACTTTCATTTTCATCAAAGCTTTGGACTTTATATTTTTTTTCTCATTTACATTGTATGTTCTGCACCCCGACAACATCTCAGATTTCTTGTATGTAATATACTTGGTCAATAAATTGTAATCTGATTTGATTCTGATTCCGATTGTGACAGAGAACTCTTAGATAAGCTGATGCTGGTCTAGGAGACGCAGTACAGACAGAGAAGATAAAAGCTCCAATGACATAGGATTCCAGAGGTGTACAGTAACAAAGTACAAATACTTTGTTATTGTACTTAAGTATAAAATTTGGTTATCTGTACTTTACATATATAGCTGACTTTTCACTTCAATGCTTTACTTTTTCGCACAATTATCTGCACTTTCTACTCCTTACAGTTTTTGCTTTCATTCTGGCTTTTTATTTAAATAAATAAATAAAAACCTATCCAGATAAATTGTCTCCTGGATAGAATGAAGAACTATGGAAGTATCAGAAGTATACATAAATACAATCCTTACACCCTATTGTATGTATGACACAAATCACATCACGCTCCAACAGGACATATCAGTACTACGAAGAAGACTGTGGCAGAGATATACTGTAAATGTAGCTGAAACAAGTAGACTAGTGCATCACAAATTTTCATCATTGACATTTTATTTTAAAATGAAAGTCATTAAGATCTTTAGAAAACTGTATTTTTGGTGAGGCCACTTCCCAAAAATATTTAATTTTGGATGTTCTAAACGCTCATTCAATACTTTTACTTTTAATACTTATGTACATTTTATATCAGAAAATACTTTTGATACTTATGTATAGTAAATGTAAAATATTTTAAGACTTTTACTCAAGTACTATTCTTACCATAATAATGTTGTGGTTTACTCAAGTATCACTATTCTCTAATGCTTGGTGCAGTTTGACAATTCTCTTTTGATGCGGTCTGTCCTTAGGCACAAAAAAACATCCATTTTCTTTAATCTTAGTGCATGATCTGTTTTCAGTCTTGTTTAAATAACCTTTTTGTTTCTCCTGCAGCATTTTGTACTTTATTAAAGTCTAGTTTTCATTCAGCAGTTTGACTTCCTCTTGGGCATTCCAGCATTTGGTGCTCCCATTATTTGGCACCACTCCACTAAGCTTGACGGGATTGCCCAAGTAAATCACTTTGAAAATATTAAAAACTGATTTATGTGGTGAAGTGCACCTGAATGAAAGCTGGAAAGCAAAAAAATAAAGAAATAAAAAAAGCCGTCGCCATGTGGCTTATTGGTGCCGCATTGCAACAAATCAGTTTTAGCAAAGTACTTGTTCCGTTTAAATGATGTTTCAGTTCACTACTAAATGAATGAAATGACATGTCATAATAAATTGATGAGTTATATATTTAAACAGAAAATGGTTTTCACTTCAGCTGTGAGTCACCTCAGTTATTTCCTGACACTCGCGGCACTTTTCCCATCATTCATTCTAGCAGGTCATGACACACCAGTTCTGATCAGATAAACCACACATGTCGACATGTGGAGTTTTTCATTCATGTTTTAATGCTGAGCTGTTTGCAGCCATGACCAACTGGTCAAGCATGTGACTAATTCATATAAACACACAAATACATAGACAGGGACATAAACATTCCCATACTTCTGTTTTTCTTTTCTTCTGTTTCTTTTTGAGAGCATGGACTGACTAATAAACAGAAGTGGAAAGAACCGAATATACTGCTGACGTCCTTAATGCGTTTATTCACACAGTAGTCACAAAACAAAAACGTACACACTTAGACAGCTGAGTGCCTTTGGTAAGTGTACTAAAACATGTAGCTATCTGCATAAGACTTCAGTGGATAGAGCTACACACAACACCAGGTTTTACGTGTTTTATGTTTGTGTAAAACAGACCTGTGGCCCTGAACTGAGAAATTTCTGTCTGTTTGTGTTTCTGGCACTTTGTGTAGGTGTCAGTGAACAAGTGCAAGCAGGGAACTGAAAGCATGCTAATAGATTTTATTCCAAATATAGGCATAAACACAAACTGACTCAGGATTATTCATGTTTTCTTTTGAATAATCTATAAATAAATCACTAGTTTAGCGTGTGTGGGTGTGGGTGTGTGTGTATGCATATTATTTGCTACATCATGGGGACCATTATTCAGAATGCTCCTCATGGTGACCCCACAGGTACGGATGCTGATTTTGAGGGTTAGGTTTAGGACCAAGGTGTGCATTAAAGGCTAGATCTAGGGTCAGGTATATACTGGGGTGGTTAGGCTTACAGTAAAGGGTCAGGGTTGGGCAATAGAAATGACTGGAAAATGAATAAAGTCAATGCAAAGTCCCCACGAGGATTAAAAACATCATATGTGTGTGTGATTAAGAGGCTGATGCAAACCGATTTTGTAGAATTTCAGTGACTGAGACAAAAAAAATGTTTCTCTTTCCAGGAAAGGAGTATGATGAAATAATTGGCATTTTTCAAAGAGTTATAAAATTTAAAGTTAATTTTAAACTCAACTTTGAAGACATGGAGGCAAACGTCTTATATATGTATAATTTAGAGGAGTCTTTCTGTTATGAGACACAATCGAATGACATAACCCTTAACAGTCCAATAATGTTTTTTCTATTTTAGGACTGGGCATTGGTCCCAATTTGGACTGCTGGTCCTGACAAGGTAGGTGATTTAAACCAGGTACAGACACACACTCAAAGTTTTCTGTCATCAGGTCTTTTTATGTCTGTGACAAGGACGAAACTCTCAGTGCTCACCATCCCTTTCTCTGGGTCACAGATTAAAGGCTTTGGTGTAACTTGAGGAGAAAAAGATTCACTCAGTCACTCTAAGAATATAGCCAGAGTTAGTGACTCGCGTTTTTTTTTTTTTTTTTTTTTGGAGAACAATGGTTTTATATTCATGCAAGAAGAAAATGACCACATACCAATGTTTGATAAATTTAAGCCTTGAGCATTTGATTCTGTCTCTCTCTCTCTCTCTCTCTCTCTCTCTCTCTCTCTCTCTCTCTCTATATATATATATATATATATATAAACTCATGTCAGTTTTATGTCAGAATGTGAGACTGGGACTTCAAAGTACAGAGTGCCTCAAGCATCAATCAGCTCAGTGTTGATTTCTCATGAGATACAGGTCAATGCCATCACAACAATACTCTTGTGTCTTTTGTGAGTAAGACAGGAAATAAAGTTAAAGTGTGTAAATTTCAGTGCAAAGAAACGTTGTGACCTGAATAAGACGCAGCAAGAAGCAAACTGAAGCACTGTTTCAGTGATTCTTTGAGCTTCAAAATAGACTTCAAAAGGGAGCCTGGTATCATCAACGCCAAGTCAAACAATGGTGAGAAAGAACTTTCCATCTGGGGCTCATATTAGAATGATGGAAGGACAACAGCAATAGGTTTGTGCAATAATTATGGTTGTAAAATCCTGTTTAACGTTAGAAGCCACCAGACATATGTCAATTTATCATAAGATAACAAAATTTATTAGTTTTAAAGAAATAGATTGGTTTTTTTTTGTCAAAATACAAAAGTACTACAGTACCAAAGTGTCATTATATAAGCTGTTGTTTGAGCTTTTTGCTTTACAAATGGTTTTCTTCATTTTGACACCAACATCTCTAACCCTATGAAATATATATAAAAAAAAGAAACAAAATCATAGAAAACTGAACTAATGAACTTTAAGCTGACCTGTTGCATCTGTTGCATTTTTATTTATAATATTTTCACGAGCCTTTTGAAAGCCATATGTCACATGAAATATCTCCACAGGGTGAACAGAGCTGGTGGAGGGAAATTAGAGAAATCAGGAAAATGACCTAAACAGAAAGAAGAGTAAATGTTGACATGAAATATTCACAGCCGACACGCTGAGCTGTGAAACTGAACGCTTTCGTCCTCTTTAACTAATCCTACCTTTGTCCTCTAATCCTCTCTTTCTTTAAGCCTTTCTCACTTTTCACATTACTTAAAACTCTTCTTCAGGCTGCCATCCTAAATTATTTTTTTAAGTCAAATAAAATAAAAAATATTAATAGAATAAATATTTTTAGAATATATTAACACCTAATTATTTGATGATCTGAGCTTTTTTTAATGTCTTCCCTTTCAGCTCCTGACCTAAACTGGTCCAGAATGTCTCCTGTTTGTTTCTCCTCCGTCACTATCTTCTCCCTATTCATCTTTTCTATTTTCAGTAACTGCAGCTGTCACTTTCTTGTCACTACCCCAGAACAATGCCGCTCACTTTACTGTTTGTGTGTAATGTGTTTCTAAATTTCACATGCTCACATTCCTGCAGCGGCTGGCTGAAGGTTCGGGCCTCCTCACTTTGCTTATTCAGGCTGCAGATCGAGACCATCCGGGTGAATTAGTGCCTATCTGTGTGTGTCAGAGTGGCAACATGTTAGACACACGCCTTATCATAACACAGGCGGCAGAAACGCTATAGAGACAAGACAGAGGTTATTTTAAATAGAGGGTGTGGGTTTCTGCTTTAGAACCACAAGGCCAAAGAGGACCCCAGGTGGAACAGCAAGACACGGAGACGACCAGGAGCGTGTGTTTGGACAGTCGACCCTATACCTTATCCATCTCGACAATGTGAGGAATGTCATCGCAGGCCGAGCTCTGCGGCAGATCAAAAAACAGTTGCCAGCTGCAGGGGAAAGAAATAACTACTGACAGAAGATTTACACTTCAGACCTTTAAGGCCAAAGACACGACGGCTAACTTTCAGAGTCGATTATCACCGTGACATTTGGCTGCATTCCAGTTCGGGTCAGGATTTTTTCTTGCACCAAATATGAGTCCAATAAAAATGATTGTGAAGCAAAAATGTCATGAAGACATATGTCCTGTTCATCAAGAGAGGGCCTTTGCTTGTTACACAAATTACTCTTTTAAAAAAATTGAATCATTTCATTGCTGGTTTTATGTTATAACATCAATGAAGTTGTGTTGTGTCGGGATGTGTAATCATTTTTTTTTATCTTGGTGCAAATTCATTGGTTTTAGTTTCAGATGCCATGTTTTATTTCAGCTTTCTTATTCATTGAAAAGTGTATTTAATGTTTTTGTTTTCACTTTCTCTTCTAAGAGTGGGCATACTTGTGATTTCACAATCTGGTCATTTTTGCATTTATTATAAAGCCACTTGTCTAATTTTATGCACACAAAAAGAAAGCAGAAACTGCATCACCTGACTCAGTGGCATTACCACCATGTTGGCATTTCAGAATTTAACTCGTCTTGAAGTTGGGAGAACTGCAGACACAAAATCCCACACACTAAAAGAAATGTTGCAATAGCTTTTTATTATTATATTTTTTTTCCAACCACAGAGTGGGTGATAGAAGTGTTTTCAGTAAATACATCACTCAGGGAACGTTGAGGTTTTGACCTTCCTTCACCAATAAAGCATGTTGCAGTTGAACTCATATGCTGTTTAAGTGTAAGAGAAGTGACAATAATCAGAACTGCAGGACACTTCTTTGCAATAACTCCAGAATTCTGTTGAACATGACAAAGCTGGTATTTGTGACATGTTTTAATCGCTTCTTAGGATTTCTAAAAACCTTCTCAAATAGTGTGAAACCTTTTCTTTTTAAAAGGAATGATTTTAAAACTGTAGTGTAAGTCTCGAGCCTTAGATGGTGCTCTCCTCCACATCAACATACTGTCTGAGTTCAGCTGGATGACCTGCTGGGATCAGGTTCTCACCTCTCTGTTGTGAGACCCTCTGTGTAACTGTCAGGCCACCCTGACGGTAGGTTGTAGCAAAATGTTCTTTTGGTGTCACCACCGTCTTATTAGTGTGAGTGTGTGTGTGCGTGGCACCACTGATGAGAAGTAACAGTTTCACATGTTTCTGCAGCAACTGCAGCGTCACTGTTTTTACAATCAGGAATTCAGGGTCATAAATTGGTGAGTCACTCTGACAGAGTTGTTTCGTTTTTAGGTTTCTGCTCTGCTGCTTGGTGGTTCACTTAAAGATGTTTACAATCAGAGCAAGTGTCTTATAAAAAAATGTATTATATGTAAGACAACGTGTCTTGATTGTAGAGTTGTTCTTGTTGATGGGCGCTCCCAGGTTACGGTACAACAAAAGCAGAGCAGCAGGCTCAGCTGTCAGATGATGTGTTAACATTTGGAGGCTCTGAAATGTTGACAGAGGCCCACCCAACCACTTAACAAACACATTACAGTTAGAAAATAACATGTGTTTATGTCATTTAAAAGTAATATTCAAGAAAATGAAAACCACCTTTAATGAAATTTTCAAATCTAAATGGAAGCAAACGGGACTCATTTTATTGTGTCATCTAGGAAAGAAATGTGTGTATTTGTTGTTCTTTTTAAATTCTAACTTGTTATGTTCTGGTCTGATGACAGTGTGCTGATTTAGACCTGAAAATGAATAATATGGAAACCGAGACGGGGAAAAACAAGGATGGACGTTAGATAAATAAAACAAAGACAGGAATAAAACTCATCTGCAGCCTTTGTTCAGACATGTTTCTCTGTGTGTGTGTGCGTGTGTGTGTGTGTGTGTGT
Organism: Anablepsoides rubrolineatus; assembly: GCA_031762495.1. Classification (NCBI taxonomy): domain Eukaryota; kingdom Metazoa; phylum Chordata; class Actinopteri; order Cyprinodontiformes; family Rivulidae; genus Anablepsoides; species Anablepsoides rubrolineatus. Next base: position 18,540 of record JARVGW010070843.1, read on the forward strand.
GTGTGTGTGTGTGTGTGTGTGGCATGCTGCGTTGTGTCCGGACAGATTTATAGCAGGTTGGGCCTTGAGCTTTGTGTGTGTTTGTGTGTATGTGTGTGTGTCTATGTGATGATGATGATTCGAAGCAGGTGTGTGTTTGTGTGTAAGTATGTTTCCTTGGCTGCCATCCCAGCCAGGTGAAGGGTTCAGAGTTCATCGAGCCTCAGAAGGGAAAGTTAGCCACCAGATTGTCACTCTGCTATCCTCAGAACTGTGTCACATGAGAAAGTGTTTATTATTATTAAATAATGATAGATTATGCATGTTTATGTGACAGCTCTGTCATGTTTTGTATAATTTAGAATAGTGATGTGTGCAGCTATGTTTATTTTGGTCTAAAGTCCTATTCACATGGGATAAGCATTATCTGAGGACCCCTCGTGATAAATAAATTGCTCCCCAACGTCTGTTTTTTATGTGGCACATTCGGACGGGATAAGCAAAGTCTGAGATTTTTCTGAAATTTACGGATATCTCCAGTACATGATATTGAAGCCTGATTAGTTGTTGTGTTGAATACGGCACTATAGGGTGCACATGTCAAACGCCATGCCAAGTAGGGGTCTCTGCAGTATGTTGTCCTGTGGGTGGAGCTGGCCCTACCCGTGATTGGTGGAGGTTTTGGTGTGGGTGTAGTTAACCCTAATTGTAATTGGTGGATTGACTTGTCTTGTGGGGCATCTTTAAAAAAGAAGTGATAGTAATAGTAAAATAATATGATTTATTTACTGTTTATGTACAGATTAAAACAGAACAATGACTCAAATAAAAATTGTGAACCTGTAAACATAATTTATAAAACTTCAAATGTCATGAGGCAAGCACCTTCCTGTCTCAAATTATTCATATTTTCATTTTAGCAATCTTTTTATGAGCTGGTTAGGGGTGTTTTGACTGAACCAAATTGTTACACGTCCCTCCACATGGAGTTTAAAATGTGTGCAGCTACCACGTTCCTGTCTCAAGTTATGACTAAAATTAATCTTTAAAAACAGAGGTGATTCCTGCTCGACTCCACCAAGCTACTCCCTGCTGCCCCGGCTTGTTCAAACCCCACCGTCTATCTGACCAATCATGTCTTGGGCCAACTCCTCTCACAAAATAAGAAACTCCTACTTAGTGACTGCAAAGACCCCCTTCTTTACCACACACTATTGAAACAGTTTGTTCGTTAAGCTTTTGCTCTTCTATTTACATTTCATAAGTTATAAACTTTGGAGAAAATTACAATAGGCTAAGGCTCAAGTATAAACACCTGCACTGCTGGCAAGTGTGTGTGAACGTCCTGTGCATGTACCCAACTATAACCGAGCTTTAACGCACTGCGCTACTGCCACAGCTTGGCACACAGCTTGCCGCTGTTACTACCAGTCTTAGTCAGAAGGCTACGAACAGAAAATACTTATTCTTACCACACAGTGCAATGCATGATGTGAGCCACTATTTACATCTGATTTTGCTCCTTCTCTTCAGCTTTTTCTTTTGATGCCGCATGTTACTGTCGGTAGGGTTTTGCTGTACAATCCAGCCTCCATTCTTCACTAAAAGTAAAGAAAAATGCACACGGGAACCAAAAAATGCCTAATTACATAGCAGATTCAGCCCATTCCTGTCCAAATCACAGATTGGATTAGTAGGCATATTTAGTAGGTAATATAGTAGGTAATTTGGGAGGGAATTTTTACTTTACAAATTACTAACATGGCCGAGTTGCATGGGGTTTACAACACAGACAATCTCAATTATTAAAAATAGCATTTGGTCCATATGTAAAACTAAGCCAGTCAGAATAGGGATGAATGACAAATCTTTTTTTTTTAAAGGGCACCAAAAGTTTAAAGAAAATTTGGAACAGCTCAGGTTTGCATTGGCTACCATGTCAGCCTGCTTTGCTGCCAATTTAATTTCAAGTAAAAGACGTTTTCGACAAAACTCTGTGGCTACATCAGAAGGATCATCATATGACAAGCATTACATGGAACAATATTTAACCCAAAAACCAGGACTGACTAATTGTTGTTCAACTGTAAGGCCATGATTTGAAACCTTTTAATTACTGGAGTCCAAATAATGAAAGAAGAAGTGGTCTTGGAGCTTGATCTTAGTTAGAAGTCAGCTGATGAGACGTATTCATGGAGGTCATAGTGGAAATGATTGATCACATAACGTTTGTTTCCTCTGCAAGCAGCCACAGAAAATAATAAAAGAAAAAAGACGTGGGAAGAGAAAATGTCTGCTCGCTGAAGACGAATCATTTCCAGACAGAGATAAATAAGGTTTTCTTGTGTGTGTTTTTGTTTGTTTGTTTTATTTACAACCATGGTTTACCATCTTCTTGTTCAAAAAGACTTATCTGAAACATTTTTAAAATGTAAGATATAATTTATCTTTCAATATTAAATTATGTATAAAATCTTGATGTAAAATTTCAAAAAAAACATTAGGTGTTGCTTTTTGTTACCGTGTTTTCACAATGATTCTTATGCAGTTATGATGTAAAGTAACTGTTTAGTTTCAATGAAGTTTGGAATAACAGGAGCAGAAAAAAGGAAGTGGAAGATCATGATCAGTTTATTCTGCAGCCAGCATGTGTGCGTTTGTGTGTGTGGGTGCTCTTGTTTTTGCTGCTTGGTGGGGATGAATTTTCAGGAAAATGCAGCCTCGTGGGGACCGAATGCTCCTTGTGGGGACCAAAGCCTGGTCCCCATAATTTCGGAGGATGATTTTGGGTGGGTGGCTGGGTGGGGTGGGGGGGGTGGGGGGGTTGGGTTTAGGACCAAGATGTGAATTGAGTTTAGGTTAGTTTTAACTTTAACCTCACATTAACCTGTGAGGTTAATTTTAGGGTAAACGGTCAGCGTTAGGCTATAAATATTACAAAAATTGAATGGAAATCAATGGAAAGTCTCCACAAGGATAGAGAGACGTAGGTGTGTGTGTGTGTGTGTACAGGTTTTTCCTACTATGTGGGGACAATTTTCCCAAAAAAGCAGCCTCCTGGGAATCGAAGAGAATAGTGTGGACCAATGCGCGGTCCCCACAGGTCAAAATGCAAAGTAAGGGTGTAGAGTTTAGAACCAAGGTTTAGGTTAGTTTTAGGGTCAGGTGAGGTTAATTTTAAATAATGTAAATGGTCAGGGTTAGGCTATAAAGTCTAAAAAAATTGAATGGAAGTCAATAGGTCCCCACGGGGTTTAAGAACAAACATTTGCGCACAAATATCTGTGAGGATCCTTCAAACTAACTAACCTGAGAACTTCCTCCATCAAGTCTGTCTATAAGTGGGGCGGAGCTCTTTACCAGCAAATGCAATGAGATTAAAGTAATCTGATTACAAAAGGAAACTTACAGGTTTACTGTTAAGACAACAAGACTAATTTTCTTTACTTTTGTTTACGGTCTGTTGGTTCACTCTAAAGCTGTCTTAGTAAGCGCTAACAGTGGCTAAAAACACAATGAGAGTCCTGTTTTTACTGAAACCAGCAGTTTGTTACAAGAAAAAGTTGCATTTTTTTCCCCTCTAATTATTACATCATGCTTAATAAGAGCCTTCCCACCCATTTCAATTACACAGTATGAAAATTATTAGTATATTATATAGACTTTATAGAAAAATATTTTAATGAGTCAAACTGAAAGCAAAATAAACTAGTTTTGAGCAGTTTTGTTTGTGCGATACTTTTTGTTTCTTCTACTTGTGGTAGTTGTTAATGAACATTTTAACAGAGCTGCCTTGCCCATCATAGCAATAAAAAGGAGGATCTCAGTCTGCTGCATCTTTTTGTGACAAATTTCAAACTGTTCTTGCAAGTATTAGGGCCAAACTAAGAGATTTTTTAAATTATTATAAGAATAAAGTCATACAAGAATAAAGTAATAAATATGTAAAATAAAGTTGTAATTTTATTATGAGAATATAATCATAATATTAGCAGAATAAAGAAGCAATATTGGAAATTTATGGGAAAAACATTGTTCTAATGATAAAGATAAAAATTTACTTTAGTTATCACGATCTGATGTGACCAGCTCAGTCAAACAGCAGCTGATGTGTTCAAAGATTAGTTATTGTCTTATTTGTAAAATCGATACTAAAGAATAAGAAAGAAAGAATAATTTCACATGATGCTCAACTTTTCTAATTTTAACGTCTGCTTTTTCAGGTTAGGAGTTACCACAATATTACGACTTTAATTTATAATGACTTTATTCTCATAATTAAATTTTAAAAATCTTTTAGTCTGCATTAGTAGTTTCATAAAAGGTGCAGGAATTTTAAACAATTGAAAAGAAAAGTTCTTGCACATTACTAAGTTTGCAAATTATTTACAATAACCGCACGCGTCTGGCACCATAAACTCAGTTTACTTAATGTAATTCTAAAGTGCTAGAGTTTTATTTTTTATTTTATTTTATTTATTTATTTCAGTTTAGAATTGACATGTATTCTGTGCTCTGTAATGTGTGATAGGCTTTCCTCTTCATCCTCCTCTGGAGCCTGCAGTCTGACTCAGATGACTGCGTAAGTGCTTTATACAAAGAGCCAACCTGCGCGCAGTCATAAATAAAGTCCCCCCTCCTCTGGGTGTGACAGGACAGGTTGAGATGAAAGGTTCCTGTCTGCTAGCTTCCCCTGCAGCTTTTTATTAAAGAGCTTTTAGCATGTAAACAGAATGGAGACACACACTCATAAAAAGGCGCGGAGGGGGGAGAGAGAGAGAGAGAGTGGCCCAACCTTCCTCTCTGTCCTGATATTTTTGACTCGGTTACTTGCTTGAACAGAGTACAAGCAGGTTCAACTCGACTCTCGTTGTTTGGGAGAGCAACATGTTTTAACCTCTCTTTTAGCTCGTGCTGTAATAAGAGAGAACAGAAAACACTGACTGAACAGTTAAAGTTTATTTAACTATTTTACTCTGCAGAGCTTCAACTCATATGGTTCTAAAACAAAGCAGCACAAACAGTTTTCAAAATTGTCTCAATGACAATATTTTGTATATTCTTCATGAAGGTGAACAATGCTGCATTTAATGAAAACATAATTTTATTTTAGGAAAACTGAGGTTCTGTTTATGTTCATTCATATTTAAAATGTTTTAACATCTTTTTCATCTATTTAAATAGATGTATATATCAAATCCATTTAAATATGTAATATATATATATATGACCTATATGTGTTTATCATAATGTATGTTTTACATTTGTGATAAATTTTTTTAGAGGGATAAATATTTTTAACAGCCTTAGTCTTTTTTATGTCCCTAACTTTATTTTGAATAAAAAATGAAATGTGAGAATTTACTATTTTGGTACTAATTCTTATTTATTTTATGCTTTTATTGTAATTTTAAACATATTGATCTTATGAGTCAGTCCTTCTTAATATGTTCCAACAGACAAACAGATGTAGGGCAACTGCACCAGTAAAATATCTGTTACTTGAGGAAGAAAAGATGGTTAACAGACCGTCTCACACACACACACACGCACACACACACACACACACGCACACACTCAGTCGCTCCTGCTGTGAGGTGTAGACACAACCCCACTAAGCGGGTTGGGTCTGATAATGGACCGTCAGCAGGGAGAAGCCTGCAGTAATCCATGTTAACATATGAATAGAACAACAACATGCATTCTGAGAGAAAACTCAGTTCTCATCAGGGGTCAGGTGTCACACATGATGGACTCATCAGATGCTCCTGAAACAACACTTGGATGTGAGAATCTGCACTCACTGAGGGTTATTCATAAATATATAATGCAACAGAGACATGGCTAATTAAGCAAATGTTCTACAATCATCATTATTATTATTATTATTATTAGGCCCGAGCAGCGAGCGCTGCGAAGGCCTATTGTAATCGCAGGATTTCTTATTCTTCTTTTTCTTTTTATTCCGCCACTTTCGACGGCATTTTGGGGGCTTTAACATATTCAAAAACTCCCCAAATTTGGCCAAAAGTTGTCCCCCGCGTGAAATAGCAGGATTTCATTGGAATCTAAAGTGGGCGTGGCCAAACGGCTTGAC